>PVIU01004096.1:0-132645 GCA_004026605.1 Ondatra zibethicus
AGGGGAGGGGAAAAGAGGAGAGGGGAGGAGAGGGGAGGGGAAAAGAAGGAAAAAAAGAGGAATCCAGGACTAGATTCTGGACAGAACTAGGTAGCATAGAGAACAGAAAGCAAAAGAGCTAAGAAGGCAAACACCTCGAGCAAAGCAAAGAAGGAGGCCAAGTGAATTTGAGGGGTGATAACTGGACAAGGGTGACGTGACACCGTAAGAACTTGAGAAATAGTCTAACCCTGGAGAAGAGATTGTAAAACCACGCAGAGACACCGTGACAAAGGCTGCCAGGCCTCGTGAACGCTGTCATCAGACATTTAAAGAGACTCGGTGTATGAAGTTAAGGACCCGCCTTACACAGTCACCATAGCAATGGCTCTGGGCACATTATTTACCCTCGGTTCAGCCCTGTGCAGGACATTCCATGGCATACAATGCTGCTCCTCAGCTATCTTGTCAGCAGACTCGGGATAACAGTGCCTGCCTCATCCATCATGAAGGTTAAATCGGGGACACGACGAAAGGTGCTTGGAAGGGAGCCGGGAAGAGAGTCAGTGTTGTATTGGGTTTGCTATTATTTGGTTCCCTGCAGGAAATGCAAGGAGAATCCAGAGAAACAGTGGCTTCTGGGGTGTGTGTGTGTGGGTGTGTGGGTGTACAGAATAGTGCTTGGTATAGAATGTATGTTTGTTCCAGCATCCCGCCAGCCTTTCCTTGGGTTTTGTGGGGCTTGCTTCATAGCCTGGATCCAGACAGTACTGTTCTTTCCACCCCTGGGAACCCCCCACCACTTTCTAACTGTCCCTTCTGTGCGTTTTCCTCTTCCTTACTCTCCTGTCATCTTTCCACTCCAGATACAGTGCCTACTCTAAGATCTCACAGTCTAACTCTTGTATGTACCCCCAAAGGAACCTCCAAAGTGCACTTTAGAAAACGACGCTGGGTGTGTCTGTGTTAAAACTCTCCATTACACCCTCTCTCACAGAGCTTATGAGTGGAGAGCTTCTACCCCGAGTTCCCTGGAGATCCCGGCTGAATTAGTGCTCCTCACCTTTGCACCATTTCTTCATCCTGGGGGACTGGAAAAACAGCAGAGTCTAAAGATATCACTAGAAGTATGGAGAGGACAGTGATGGTGGCGATATTAACAGCTAGTATCAACGCCCACTAGCTATAGCGCTGAGGCAAGATGATTGGCCAGCTCAACCCTCACGGTCACCTGTGGCAAGGCCTCTATCAGTTATTCCCACTTTCCAAACGATGCAGCCGAGGTGTGGAGGGATTAAGAATCACATCCCACAGGATGGTGGGTTAAAACGCAGGAAGACTCATGCCAGGGCCCACAGTGGCATCCAAGACAGTGGCATCTGCAGCTCCCAAACCGCTGGAAGCCGAGCATCCTGAGTGAGAGCCTTTCCAGCGTGGTGCTTGTTTCGGGAGCCCTTCCAGTTCTGCTGCCAGGCTGCTTCTTTCAGGTCAGCTTTCGGCAGCAGCTAATGAGTTCATCCTCTATAGCACCCCTGCAGAAAGCACTGCAGGAATTCCATATCCACCCAGGAATGAGAACAATGGTACAGTTCCTTAGGTCCATCTCCTCATCCTTCCCAGGGCTGCCTCCCACAGTCCATCCCTTCATCCTTCCCAGAGCTGCCTCCCACAGTCCATCCCTTCATCCTTCCCAGGGCTGCCTCCCACAGTCCATCCCTTCATCCTTCCCAGGGCTGCCTCTCCCTCCCAGTTCTTCCAGAAAAGGGGAAGCAAGGAAACGCTAATTGTCCCTTATAAAGCTAGGAGAGCCCCTGTTCTGGCTTCTCCTAGCTCAAGGCCTTTTCTCCATGCAGAGAATTTACATTCCCCTTCTCAGTCCTGACTCCCATCCCCAGGAAATATGGCTGAGCGTGCCGAGTCAATACACAGAATCTACACTCCAACAGGCCAGCACTACCTCAGAGACATCTGTGAGATGCTCTGCCATGAGGGAGCTCTTGTTTCTGGAGGTCCCATCCCACACTGGTGATTCCATGGTCTTCCCCCGCACGTCTTTCTTATCCCTTCAATGGAAGAGCCATAGAATGACTTTTTAAGCCAAATCTCCAACTAGGCTCTCATCCCTCACTCTTAGCTCCCTCGCCCCAGCAGATTTATCCATATCCATGGTGTAACCACCAATCCTCACCTCCCAGATTTCCAGATTCCCTTTTGGAATGTGCTTCTCTCTAAATTCAGGACAACCTGCCAATCAGTTCTCCAGGCAGGACCCTTGGGCAGCTCAGACTCAACTTGGTGAAAACTGGAAACTTTATCTTCTACCTCAAATCCTCCACTCTTTGCTCTCCTCTTTCTCTCCCAGGCAAAGGAAACTTCAGAAGCCCTGAAGTCCAGCTAGTGAAGGTGGATATTGTGTCCAGTTTTCTTCCTGCCCTACCTGTATGCCCCAAGTTCTTCAGCACCCAATCCTGGGATTTCAGTAATCAGAGTGTTCTCCATTTGTTCCTGTCCTTCATTCTGTTTATTAACTTAGGTACCTGTTCGCATACCTTATTTGAGACATAGCCCAAGATGGCCTGGAGTCTAATACACAGCTCAGCCTGGCCTCCGACTCATGGATTCTCCTACTTCAACTTCCCTGAGGTTCCAGGCATGTGCCAGCATGTCTGCGGGTTGTGGCAGTGGTGGAAGCTCCTCCTCTTCCTCCTCCTCCCCTTTTACCTCCTGTTCTTCTTCGTTTTCTTGAGTCCTACTATTTATCCCTAGTTATCTGGATAGCTCAGAATTGCAGAGATTTTTTTCCAGCCCCTGCCCCTTCCTTCCTCTGACTTCTGAGTTCTGCGATTAAAAGTGTTATGCCACCATGCCATCTTGTTCCTCGTTATTTATTTATTTTTGTTTCTTCGAGATGGGGTTTCTCTGTAGCTTTCGAGCCTGTCCTGGAACTAGGTTTTGTAGACCAGGTTGGCCTCAAACTCACCGAGATCTGCCTGCCACTGCCTCCCAAGTGCTGGGATTAAAGGCGTGCGCCACCACCACCACCACCCCAGCTTTGTTTCTCATTTTTAAAAGAATAGAAGAAAAACATAAAGCTCACATAATCGTACTCAGCTAGGAGTAACCACTGGTAAAATGCTGTGTGCTACATGGTCCTTCAGAAACTTTCCTGTCTCTCTGTGTGAAAAGGAGGGAGACCGACAACAAAAAAGAAGAGAAAAATAAATGGACTTAGGAACAGAGAGGAAAAAGACAGGCAATTTTGTTAGGGAACGTGATGAGCGCAAGAGAGAAAACCAAACTGGTCTTTGGGAACTGTGATAGTTAGTGGCCATTGCTAACTTGACAGAATCTATAATTGCCTGGGAGATGGGCCTCTGGGCATGCCCGTGGATAATTATCTTGATTATGTGTTGAGGTGGGAAGACCCACTCATTGTGGGGGACACCACCGCCTGGTGGGAGCCAGGACTGTAAAAATGGAGAAAGAGAACGGAGCATAACAAGCCTTCATCGCTCTGCTTCTTGACAGCAGACGTGATGTGCTTGGCTGCTTCAAGTTCCTGCCGCTTGGCCAGCCTGCCATGGTGGCTGCACCCGTGAGCTATGTATGAGCCAGAAGAAACCCTTCCCTCTCTGGCTGCTTTTATCAGAGTGCTTTATGCAGACAGCAACAGGAAAAGATCAGGACCAAGATCAGAGAACACTGAGAGATGTCACAAGTCACTGAGATGTGAGCAGCAGACTCATGGTGGTCGAGGCACAAGCTACAGTAAGAATACCTAGCTAGATGTCTGTACTCTGCCCATGTGAATGGGGAGTCCCAGAACGCACATGGTGGCCTCATGCAGAAAACTGATCATCCTGCTTTTGTTCTCGCTGCTTTCTTTTGTTTGTTTGATCACTGCTTTTGTTTTCATTGATACCTCGCTCACCGGGCATGAATACAAGACATTAGCTGTCCTTCCCTATCCAAGCATCTAGACCCCCCCGAAGGTCTGTGAGGCCATGGCGGAGAACGTCAATAACCAGGTATTCTCATCATTTAAGCTGTGTCTCTGGGAGCTCAAATCCACAGCTCTTAGGGACGTGGAGCTGGCTAGGCTGTGTGACTCATGGGCCCTTTCAAAAATAGTTGTTTGTTTAGCTGCTGGTATCTCTAGGGACTCTTAAACAGTGTCCTAAAAACCTTGGGAGCAATCAGCCTATCTCCTTTGTGGGTATTTTCCCCCATTGTGCCAAATGTTCACTGTAGTCATTCGGTCTCCCTACCTTCCTCTTGGCTCAGTTACTACTCATTCCTTATGACCTTACCCTCATGTGAACCGAGGGAAGGAGGGCCGGCAGCCCACAGGCGCTCCATTTCCAGTTCCATTAAAGCTGCCTGGGGGAATCTCAGAGGGATTCCCCCAGAAATCCCATTGCAGAGGGAGCTTGGCAGCCTCCATCCTCTCCACCCTGCCTTTTATGCGATGGTCTTGATGGGCTGATCAGCTTCGGGGCTCTGCCTTCCCTCCCAGGATCTAGAGGGAGGTGGCGAGTGAGTGGCCCCACAGCAGCCAGCAGTAGTGAGCTTGCACTGATCTTTCTCTGCATCATACTTAAACGTTGATGATTAACAGAAGACTCTGTCCAAGAATACAGTCCAGAAACAGGCTTAGCCATTCTAGAAAGATCAAAAGAAGTCCAGAGAATCAAAGAATGTGTAATCTAAGCTTCTCTGGGCCTTGGAACTGTTCTAGGAGTGAAGGAGTAGAACACAAGGGGCTGAACTGGATCCCTTTGGGGGTTCCTCCAAATTGGATAAGGTTGATTTACCTAAGAAGTATATATTTTAGTGCAGATGATGGACAAGGTAGGCTACCACCTACCAATACCCTGGACAAAAACCATGGAAATCCCAGGACACCACACTGCTTAGATTTCTTCTTCTATTCTCAAAGCTCTCTCTCTCTCTCTCTCTCTCTCTCTCTCTCTCTCTCTCTGGACCTTGCACACTTGAGAGAAGCAAGGAACCCCCAAATGTACTACATGGAGCCATGGTACCCCTAAATTTATTTATGACTAGGTATCCAAAGCCAAATAAAGTGCTTACTGTTCAAACATGTTCAAGCATGAACCTCAGAACCCACATACAAAAAGCCCAGTGTGATGTCAAATGCTTATTCCTGTCACAGGGCAGTGGGGGACAGATGGCACCTGGAGCCTACTAGCCAAACAACCTAGCCTAGTTAGGTCTCAGTAAGAGACCTTTTCTCAAAAACAAAATAAACAAACAAACGAGATCTACAAAACAAGGTAGCTAGCTCTTGGGGAAGGATACTTGAGGTTGACAACTGGCCTCCATATACAGGAAAGCAGACGATGCTCTCACACAAACAGATATGCTCTTCTGCTCTTTACATGAACACTGTGCACACACATCACACACACACACTGCACACATACACACTGTACACCTACACACACGCGCACACATCACACACACTGCACATGCACACATGCACACATGCACACAAATCGGTATACAAAATTAATTAAAACCAGGCATGGTGGTGTATGTCTATAATCCCACAGTTTGGGAAGCAAAGACAGGAGATTACAAATTTGAGTCAAGCTTGGGTTACATAGTTACATCTTAGCTCCCTAATTTTGATGCATTGCATAGAATTTCACTGGAGGAGAATTCAGTTAGTGTGGCGGCAGTCTGATTAGGGCAAGGGGCTAAATGTATGATGCCAGAATGTTACTTTTGCTCCCAGCAAGTCCCTGTCCCTACTTAATGTAAAATTCCATGACAAGACACAGAGAGGGGGGTCCAGACCATGCATAGCAACTGTAGGGTGGTGACTCTCTAGGAAGAGCTGGGAATACCTGAGATCGGGCAGTTGTGAAGAGACAAGAAGACCAAATTGGATGTGTTTTCAGAGAGAAAAGCAAGGAATTCATGGAATGTCTCTGAGGAGTAAAGAAAACTCTTAAAGAGATCAGCCAGCAAGAAGCCCCTGAACGGCAGTCCCAGTTGTACAAATCCACAGTCAGTATCCATCCATGTACTCCTGCAGACACATAAGGGCCAGCTGCAAATGTCCAGTCATGTCTTCAGGAAAGACCTTGAAACTTCCATGATGTATTTGGACACATAAAGGTAAAGAAAGATATGCAAAAATCTTGAAACTATGCAAAATAAATATAATGTCTATATGTATATAAATGGATACAAATATATTTATTTGCCTAGTGAAACTAAACATTGACCTGGGTGCAGATATTAGACAAGATCCCTCCTAATCCTAGCTATTTAAGATCTCAAAAATTAAAGATTATTCTCTATTTAACAGTATTTTATTCTGACAAATTCCTCGTCCTGTGTGAACTTTCCTTGGATTAAAAGAAGAATGAACCATTTTCTTTAAAAACAACATCTTAGAAGTCCATTCCAGGTCTGCCTTAGGCTGACTATGACGTAAGTCTTTCAGGTTCCATGAAACTCATGCAGGCTCTAGCCAGGATCTAGATAAACCAAAGCACACTCTCGGCTTCAAATCTTTCCCCCGTTCCTATGGATGGCAGGGGTCCTTCTTGTTCCAATGGATGTGGATAAGGAACATCCTTAGTCTTCTCAATGGTACCCATGGACAGTCAAACTGGGCTCCTATACACCCCCTGTTCATTTGGGGAAGGCAGCATTTAGAGACAGCTCTGTCTTGCACACTGTAAGTCTTGCATTAAGCTACACTTAGAGACAAGAGTTAGAACTTGCATTTCTCTTCCTTTTCTTCTTTCCAACAAAACTGCATCCATGCAGCTGCAGGCCCTTGGCACAGTCCTCAAAGGCGGAAGCAATTCCCTATGATCACTACTGTGCAGTGAATGACACCAGTGTCCAATAAGACTCTCAAAGAGAGGTCAGTGGAGCCCACGCCAAGGCCAGCTGCTGCCCACTCCTCCCCAATACTTCCATCAGGGTACCCACTGACACAGCTCTGCCCAGATAGCTCATAGGAACTGACACAGAAGGCCTTTGTACCACAAGTCATAGTTCGCTGGGCAAGGGCAAGGAAAACCCGTGACATCATAGATGAACCCAAGTTCAAGGGAATGAGTTATTAGCCACACTGTGTTTTCAGTACAATGACAGTGTTGTCCCCCCCAGTTAGTCACCCGCACACACCTCATTCTAAAATGTTTACCAAGGAGCTGACACTTTCTCTTTAATTGGTTCCCTATGGCCCTTTTTGAACCAACCCAAGAAAAAAAAATTTTAAAGTACATAGTTTAAAGTAATCCCACAAAGAGGTCAAAGACTGTGGAAGTCTGATTAGAACCATAGAAAGGAATGGTAATCAAAAAAACATACACCTCCATGTCTGAGAAGCAGGATAGGAAATGGATGACCCCAAGATGCACTGGACTGCAGATCCAGATGCATTTTAAACACATTTGAAATGGATAGTGTGGACTAAAAGCCGTCAGGTCTCCAAGTGTTTGAGAACAGTGTGATTCCTCCACCTCTGCTCACTGAGTGCAGGGATTATGGGGATGTGCTGCCATCCTTGTGCTGATTTCCTTTTCAACCTCACTCCACTGTGAGCATCTCCTGAAGTGGAGTGCATTTTATTTACGACTCAGAAAGCAATCTCTCTAAAGCACTGAGCCATCTCCTCTGCCCAGGTCTGAATGTCAGTATCGGTTCAGGACCGAGCCTAAGCTAGAATGACAGTTAGACATAAAATTCTGCCTAAATTCAGCCTTAACATTTGTTAAAGGCTGAAAATGTTTAGATCCTAGAATAATTTCTGCAAAATAAGCGTAACTCGATCTTTTTAGTCTTTGTGTTTGAATGACATCATCCTAATGTGAGGGACAGATTGTCTCATCACACCCTCTGGCTCTCATTAAGATGAGCTTCTAGTGCTTTGACTTTGCTTCAACAAATGTGTCAAACATTAACCTACTGATGTCATGGTGCATATTTCTAGAAAGTGCTTTGCCAGTAATATTTCTTAACATCTTCACAACATGCTGGGAATATCCATGGTTTTCATATTGGATATGTCAAATAGTCAAACATCCTAACAGTTCTGTTTTGGGGGCAAGGTCTCATGCATCCTGGGCTGTCCTCAAACTTATGTAGCCGAGAAGGATGACCTTGAACTCTTGATCTTCTTGCTTCTACCTCCAGAGTGCTGGCATTAGAGAGGTACACCACCATAGTCAGTTTTATGCAGCGCTGGGTATCAAAGCTAGGGCTTTGTCATGTTGGCACTCTACTAACTGAGATTGTGTGTGTGTGTGTGTGTGTGTGTGTGTATGTGTATTCCCTGGCACTCAAAATAGGTTTCCTTCCCTGGTTCCCTTTTTGTGGAAGGTTAATGCTTATGGTAACTTATTCTCATGGTCAATTTCATAGCTCTTGCCCTAGCCAGATTCCAGCCTGATCACATGCTCTTGTTTGCCCTGTCAAAAATACAGCCCATCTTTATCTATAGACTTGGTACAGTTTGAATATTAAATATTCTCCACAAGCTTCTATATTAGATTTTTGGTTGCCAGCTGGTGGCACTATTTTGGGAGACTAGAGGAACTTTATGAAGTGGGCCCTAGTCGGAGAAACTGGCCACAGGTGAGGGTGGGCATGCATTTGAAGGTCAGTCCTATTCCCAGTCTCTTTCACTCTCTCCTCCTCCAAATGCTCCTGGCTGCTTTGACACTACCTCAGCCGAGGCTTAGGATCAACTTAGCCACTAGGAACTGAACTATGTGAATTATGGACTAAATATAAAGCTTTCCTCCTTCAAGTTCTTCTCTCAAGCATGCAAAAGTCATTCACCCAAGGCTGTAGGTAGTCATCCCTGGGGATGGCTTCTTTCTTCAGCAGAGTGCTAGCAACAGAAATTTGCTTAGGGCTGAGCAGATGGCTTGGCCTGTAAAGTATTTGTTGTGAAAGTGTGGGCATATGACTTTAGATTCTACAATATCGATGAAAAAAATTTGGGCGAGGCATCTTGTGCTGCATCCCCATTGCAGGCCAGTCAGAGACAGGAGGATCTGTGAGGCCGAACTGGTGAGCTCAAGGATTAGTGAGACATACTGTCTCAAAAATATAAGGTAGAGAGTAACTAAGAAAGACACCTCATATTACCTACATATACCTGTACACACACATACACACAAAGAAACACACACCTGTACACACATGGTTTCCATGATGTACAAACCTCCCTGGTATCGATCTGACAAGCTTACTGACTACAATTATAAAATACCTGGTCCCTAGTGTCTGTCTGTCCTAAATCCTGAAGGTTATACTGCCTAGCTGCATGCTTGGTCTGTGGACCCCTGCCTCTTTCATTCTGCAGATTTTTGATGTCTGACTCTGCAGCTGCATCTGAGCCATCCAGCTGGCCTATGCCCCATTCAGTTTCCCCTTAGGTCTTGCGTTCTCATGATTCCTGTTTCTCTGGCTTGTGTCCACTCTTGGGTTCTCGCTCTAGATTCCCAGGATGTGGAATGTTGGAACCGTAAAAGAGGAGAACACAGAGGCTGAGAAAAAGCCACATTCAATGTGAAATTGTTGGACTATTATGTAAGAAATAAACACAGTTTACCAAAGACTTAGATTGTATATTCAGGAAATAGTTAGAGGAAGTGCAACGCTCATCTGTCGGGCAGGGAGAGTGACGCAATCTCTGAGTCTCCATCCATCTCCCCATGCTCGTAAGGCCACTTCAAAAGTTGGACAAGTAAGACTTTTGTTATTGAAGGGAAGGGATCATAGGACCATTTTAATCGTCAATAGAGAGTTACTTGTTTTCCATCTTCCGTATTTGTTCTAGAAGACTGAATCCAGAAAGAAAAGGCAAGGGTTTTCTCACATATATGGAGGGGGGGCAAAAACTGAATCCTTACAGATATGAGCCCCCTGACTCAGCTGCCTGAGGGAAGCGTATTAGTTATTTTCTTGTTGCTGTATCAAAATACCTGATAGGAAAGCACTCAAGATTTCTTTTAGCTCACAGTTGGAGGGTCTCATCCACTGCGGCAGGAAAGAAGTGGCCGAGAAAGCAGAGAAGCTGCAGCTGTGGCCGCAGGAACAGGAGGCGGCTGGTCTCACTGTGCCCACAGCCAGGGAACAGAGGTGGAGGCTGGTGCTCAGCTCGCCTTCTCTTTTTATTCAGAGTGGGACCCACACTCAGAACGGTCTTCTGTCTCCTTGGACATGGGGCATGCACATGGTATGTAAACATACACACAGGCAGCTCACCCACACTCGTGGAATTAAAATAACGAAAGAATATATAAAAGAATAAACAAACATTTCACATTCAAAATGGGTCTTTTAGTTACAGACAAGCTTCTCTGGAAATCTTCGCACGGACAAGCTCAGAGGTGTGTTTCCTAGATGCCTCTGAACCCAACCAAGTGGACATTGAAGACTGGCCATCACAAGAAGAAACCAAAAGCACAGGCTACCCATTGGCATGAGTTTCAGAAAGCATACCAAAACATAACACACACAGAAATCTGAGCGGTGGACAAGAAGAAAATGGTTGAATAACTTATAGTCTCTGACGTAATCTGGACTCTTAAACTTCATTTTCCACATGGCCCACGGAACCTCATTTTGTTCTCTGGGTATTTTCCTCAGTCTGACACCGTCTCTAAGCTACCCTAGCTTTCTTACAAACACCCCCAGACTCCTCAGTCTCTCCAGCTTGCTGCGGCCTCCACCACAGTCAGAGCACAGCAGGACCATGCCCAGCTTCATAATTTCGTTGCCAGTGTGCAATGTTATTTGAAGGAGACATTAAGAGCTAGGGCCTGGAAGGCAAGGATAGGTAACAGGGGGGCAGACCCCTGAAGGTTACAGCCTCACCTGGACTGATTTTTGGCCCCCTGATCTGTTGCTATGTAAACAAGCTTTGGCCATGTGCTCCCCACACCATGATCCCCACCATCTCTTCTCTGCTATGAAACTGTGAGCCCAAATCAGCCCTTCCTCCTTCACATTGCTCAGCTGGGTACTTTGTCACTGTGATCCAAAGGAAACCAACGCTCCTTGGTTTGCGTTCTGGGTACCCGCCTTGTTCTCATGGTCTTGCAGACGAGGAGAGATGCCTGGTGATCAGCTGGCTTCTATTTGGTGGTCAAGCACTACATTGTGTGAGTAAAGCATTTGATATAGCCCGAGGGACTGTGCAATGGGCTAAATTTTTGTGTATCTGCTCCTCATACTTACTTACATCATAACCATGCTCAAGCAAGAAGGAGATTTCAGAGGACCAAAAACACAGTGTCTAGCTCAGGGATTATATAACTCATCTCTCCTTTAATCCCAGTTCAGACTAAGGGCCAGTTCAATAGTGGTGTTGGATATCAAGAAAGCCAAATGCTAAATGTTCATCCAGGAGAGGCAGGGTTTGGTCCTCACAGAAGCAGATCTGCCTGAGCCAGACTCTAGAAGATTTTACCCAGAAATTAGGAAGTCATAACATGGCTTCTCTAGAGCCATGATTTTGCCATGGATCTTTGTGGCTTGTGTGTTACATACATGTACCTGTGTGAGTGTGTGCAGCCATGCATGCATGTGTGTTCATGCATGTGGGAGCCTTATTTTTTTGAGATAGGGTCATACATTTAATCTGAAACTCAATAATTCACCTAGGCTGGCTGACCAGTGGACCCGCCTGACTCTACCTCCCCAGCACTGAGTGACAGACCTGGAGAGTCACACAGCACTGAGTGACAGACCTGTAGAGTCACACTCAGCTTTTCGCATGCATACTGGGAAGCCAAGTTCAGGTCCCTGTGCTTGCATAAGCACTTTACCAGCTAAGCCATCTCCCCAGACCCATTCCTGGTTCTTTAGCCTCAAGAAACATGACTATAGAAGCCCCAGACTTCTCCCTAGTGTATCTACACAGCACTGTATGCATCAGACACTAACCAGGTTCCATGCTACAAACTGAGAGATACAGGAGCAGGCTCTGGCACTACTGGAATGTACATGACCAGTTCCACATTGGAGAAGGGAGTTCAGCAACAGGATCACCGCCACTGGACGGTAGTGCCATGAGTAGAAGGGCTTTTGTTTTCATACTAAATTCCATTTCCAAAATATCTCCTCATCTGTTCTAGAATCATTCATTATACAGACAACATCCCTTTCCCTCTCCTATGTTTTCTCCCCTCTCTAGACCCCCTCCATAAGGCCTAGACTCTCTCCCTCCCTAAAGGAATCTCATCCATTCTTCAGCTACTACTTCTGTTTGGAGATTTCCCAAGTCCACACTCCAGGCTTGGTTTCTCTTGTTCTCCTTTCTGGATAATCATATCACCTTTATCTTAGTCTGTTGGAGACATAATCCATGATATTCCTAAACACAAAGCGTTTCCTTGCTGCAGGCTTCCATACTTTAAACATGGTTCCAAAGTCTGCGGCAGCCCCTTTTACTCTCCTGTTCTGCTGTAGCCAGTTTTAGGGGAGTGAGGAGGGACATCTGGGGTTTAATACCTTCCGAGAGGATTTCACTGGAGAGGAAACGGCAGCATGGACATACGTTTCCCATAAGCTTCTACTAAGAACTTCTGGGTTATCTTGGCTCAGAAGCCCTTTATATATGTTATCAGAGAGTTCTTTGACCATATGACTATATAGTTTCATCATCAGCCCAAATATCTACTGGTCTATTTTACTTAAAACTCATGGTTATAAGTAAAGCTCCCTCCCCGCTCCAAGCAGGTCCACAGGCTAGACAGGCAAAGTGGCATCTGTGGTCTCACATTGGTGAGTAGAACTTTTTCATGTTATAGGGAGGGGTGTGATCCTTCAAAGGATCAGGTCTGTGCAAGGTCTAAGGGCGCATCTGCTGTTCCCATGGCGATGTGCTTAAACCTTGAACTCCTGAGACTGATACCCTAGAGAGGGACCTCACTTAATTTAGATACTCACCAACTGCTTTCCTCCCTTCGCCCTCCCTCTCTCTCATTTTGAAAGAGGGTCTCACTCAGAAACTAGCCTACAACTTGCTATGTAACTCAGGCTTGCCTCTAACTCATGGCACTCCTCCTGCCTCAGCCTCCAAAGTGCTGGGATTAGAGGTGTGAGCCACCTCTTCAGTGTTAGACTCTATGGCGTTGTTTGTTTGTCTAGTAGCCCAGCTATACACTTGAGGCCTTCTTCAGAATTACTTTCTTTACAAATGTTCATGTCAAGAAAGCTTTCATATGACCTACACCAAAACTATCACCCAAGTCTTCTGACTATGGCATGTTCATTCTTGTTTCCAGCTTTTCTTCAAAGTCAAAAGTTATCCCTGTGCTGCCAAGAGAACTGCACCCAGCGACAGCCCCTTCTTACTTTCCCGTCATTCTTTTTTTTTTTTGCTGCTCAGCTCTTTCTTATCCCTAGAATTCTTTCTTTCACTGTCTACATGGCAGAATGGATTTGAATAATGTACAAATGTTTGGCATTTCTCTTCCCCAGCAAAATGCTAATGTCCTCCATTAAAGTAGCTTACAGTTGGATATTCTTTCTGAATCTCTGTGGATCCATTACTTTCCTGCTGCTATGATGAAGCACACTGGCAAAAGCAATTTCAGGTAGAAGATATGTATTCTGCCTCAGAGTTCACAAAGCAGCACACTCAGACAACAGAGAGTAATGAATCCACACATAGTACATGGCTCACTTTCTCTGTTTTATGCAGGGTCCCCTGTGTAAGGAACAGTCCCACCCACAATTAGGATGGGTCTTCCCACATCAATTAACATGTAATCAAGATGATCTCCCACAGACATGCCCAGAGGCCCATCTCTCAGATAAATTTAGATTCTGGGACGTTGGTGATTAACACTGGCATCTCCCTCCCATTCTCGTGCATGCTACCTGTTTGTTGGCACAGGTCTTTTCCCCTATTCTTACCTCATTTACTCAACTAACTTCCAAGAACCTTCTAGACTCACCTATGCCATCCCCCTAAGCATTCCTCTCCACCTCCCACCACACACATACACCACTTTTATCCTTAAGAACTGGTCCCTACCTTGTGGTATAATAACCAGAGCTTCCATCTTTATTCTGCTGAGCACTTGGCTGTAGTGATATTTTATTTGTATTTTAATATATAAAGCTTGTCTGAAGATCAGAATGCGAAGCTAAGCCACTGGAGGTCAGGCAGTGGTGGCACACACTTTTACTCCCAGGACTCGGGAGACAGAGGCAGACCGGTCGCTGTGAGTTCAAGACTACCCTGGGCTACACGAGATCCATCCAGAAACAGATCCAGGTGGTGGTGGCTCACACCTTTAATCCCAGGATTTGGGAGTCACACACCCTTAATCCCAGCCTTAGGGAGGTGAAGAGAGGAGCAATATGGCGAGTGGCGAGAGGAATAGAAAGAGGAAGAGACAGGAACTCAATGGAATGTGGAGTCTGAGGTTTGGAGGAGGTGGGATGGCTCATTTCAGTCTGAGGTAAAGGTAAGAGCCAGGGGCTGGCTGCTTTGCTTTTCTGATCTTCAGCTTGAACCCCTATATCTGTCTCTGGGTTGTTGTTATTCGTGCTACGCTTGCCATGTCGGTTTTGTCTGATTCTCGGTTTCTTTTGGCTTCTTATGAGAAGAGGCTCTTGCTTATCTGAGAATTTCCCCATGCCTCACAGCGCACAATCATATGTTTGTTTCATTCTTGAAGAATCTGAATCTGGAGTCAACGCCAAGATGAAACTTAGGGGAGAATCGGGTGTCCTGAACAAGGAAAGGAAGTGGCTGCCCTCTGGCCGCCCTGAGGAATTGACCCAGATGCAATTTTAATCACCCAGCCAAGGCTGTGAAGGCCCTGGAGTGAGGAAGATCTCTGACACCCTGATAAGCACTTCCAGCTTGGTTATCTCCTTTAATTCTCTCTGCCTCGCAGTGTTTATCTTTCTGTTACCTGAAGTGGTTTCCTTTCAGCCTCTCTATAGCCCTTTTGTAAAAAACCTTGCTGATCCCAGCTAGAGAGCAGGGGGCAGACTTTTCAGGAAGCAGAGAAAGAGTCCGGGCTTTCCATTACCAGCTGGTGCCATGATTTCAGACGCTGACAAACTGCAACCTGAGTGGCTTTGTGCGCCTCTCCACAAGCTCTCTTTGTATGACAGTCCGAGGGTCTGTGCTCAGAGACGCTCCGCATTTGTAAGCCAGCCCTCATTTAGGGAAATGTTTAAATGGGGAGCTCCCAGTTATTTAAAGTCAGTTGCGCTATTGCAAGATGGGTTGGTGGGTTAAAGGCGCTTGCTGCCAAGCTGCATGACTGGAGTTCTAATTCAGGAACCCATATGGTAGGAGAGGGAGAGAACCTTCTCCAGCAAGTTGCTCTCTGACCTCCGCTGCAGTGTTGTTCACACTTGCAGACAAACACACACCCACTGAATAATTAAGGTAAAAAAAATCTACATTATCAATGTGAGGGAACAAGTTTTTCTTGAAACCACAGAACTCAGGGCTTTCAAATGACCCAAGGAAAGTATTTTGCCCTCTGTTCATATATTAATTACTTCATATCTTGGCTCAGACACACACACACACACACACGTTTTCCCCACTGTCCTCTGTACCCTGCCCTATGTCCTAGATCTCTATTTTGAAATACATTCCTGAAATATCCATCCCCTAGTGGCAAGGGCAGCTAAATGAGAGCATCGAACGGAAAGGACCAGTCACGCACAGTCAGTCACTGCACTAGGTGAGGGGTCAGCGAACTGCGGCCCACAGCGGAAGCCGGATCTCAGCTTGTGCTGGGAAATAAAGTCTTACTAGAATACAACACTACCATCTCTTTGCATGTTGTCTTCTATGGTTGCAGGACAGTAGCAGAATTGCTGGGCTGGAATTGCAGCTCAGTGGTAGAGTGTTTGCCTAGCATGTGTGAAGTCTGGGGTTCAATCCTCAGTACCACCCAAAACAACCAAGCAGGCATAAACAGTGGTGGTAAGTAGGTACAAAGACTTCCGGGGCCGCAGACAGGGCTCAGAGATCCAGAGTTGCTGCTCTGGCAGACCTCAGTCTAGGTCCCAGCACTCACACCGGCTCACAACCATGTGAGACTCAGTCCCAGGGGACTCGACTTCCTCTTCTGGTTTTTTCAGGCACCCGACATCCATGTCATGCACATACGTGTATATTCAGGCAACCATTCATACATATGAAATAAAGATAATTCACTTCCAAAAGTAGTTACAATGTAATAACCGGCCTGAAGGTATTACTCCTTTTTAGAGAGTTCACAAATCCCCAGAAACCAAAACCAAGGAGGCTAGTCTCTTTTGTTATTTCCTAAGGCCACAGGACTGCTTCCAATGCAGATGCTTCCAATGGCGTCTAAGACCTAAACAGGCACTTAGCATACCTGGCACTCCGTACCAATTTTCTTTGGTATGATTCCATAGTCTTTGTCTTCTAATCCTTCCCAGATTTTTAAATTTTTTTATTTTTTTTAAAAGATTTATCTATCTATCTATTTATTTATTTATTATGTATACATATAAATAAATAAATGCCTGCACACCAGAAGAAGAAACCAGATCTCATGGCAATAGATGGGTTGTGAGCCACCATGTGGTTGCTGGGAACTGAACTCTGGAAGAGCAGCCTGTGCCCTTAACCTCTTAGTTATCTCTCCAGCTCCCTCCCAGGCTTTAAGACAAACTCTCATTTGATACACTTGCAACATGCCTTCTTTCTGAGTCTTCACACATTCTGGAAGCTTCATCTTCCTGAGAAAACTACAATTCTCGGGAGTTCCTTTGAACTCCACTGCTAATGCCCTTCTCACACCTCCCAGATGTTCGGTTACTGCACACTACCTCCCTTGATCCCCAGATGTTAGGTTGTTGCACACTCCCTCCCTTGATCCCCAGATGTTAGGTTGTTGCACACTACCTCCCTTGATTCCCAGATGTTCACCTAAAAGCTACTTCATTTATACCCTAGTAGCTTCCAGACTCCTCCCTTTCAGAATGTGGCAGGCTCACAGGTTTGTGAAGACCCATGTGCTAGAGTTCTGGACACTCCCGGACTCCATAGTCATGTCCTCACTTAGCATCTTCATGTTCTTCATGCTCAGCTACAACCTGGCCAACCAAATCACGGAGGGGAAAGAAATATGCACCCTGTTTTTACCCAGGTGTGCTTCATGTTAAATGAGTTGCTCATTTATTCTGTGCATCAAAGCAGAATTGCATCATTAGTTTTTCGTAGCAGCCAGCTGCTGGCTGGAACCCTGAGAAAGGGATTTCTGTGTGCATCCACCTGCACTGTGCAGCACTCTCCATTACTATGCGCCAACAAGAACAGATGAGGGCTCAAAGTTTGAGAGGCGGTCCACGACTAATGTTACCATCGGGGGCTTAAGAGTGGGCTTGGGGTAGATTTGAATCCTAGCTTTCTTCTTTTAACTTTCTGTATTGCAGCCTAGTGGCATCATGTTCCTGCCCATCACCATATCATAGACATAAAGAAGGTGACAAAATCAATTCCTTCTTTGGCTTGCTGAAAGGGTAAATGGTGAGGTTGCTGTGGAACAATCTTTGTACACTATAAATATGTGTAACTATGTATTACTGTTATTGGTTAATAAAGAGCTGAATGGCCTAGAGCTGGGCAGGAGGAGACTGGGCTGGAAAGCCAGACTAGGAGAACTCTGGGGAGAAGAAGGACGGAGTCTCAGGACTCGCCGGTCAGATGTGGAAGAAGCAGCATGGACAGTACATAGATGAGATAAATGAGCCTTGGGGCAGCACAGAGATTAGTATAAATGGGTGCATTCAAGTTATAAGAGCTAGATAAAAACAAGCCTAATCTATTGACCAAGCATTTATGGTGAATATTAAGTCGCTGTGGTTATTTGGGAATGGCTGGTGGGACAGAGCTGATCGTTGGTGCCAAGCAAAAAAAATAAACAAACAAACAAAAACACCCCCACCTACATGAGGTGTATAGAAAGTGATGTTGGAGAGATCACTCATTCAGTATGGGCTTGGCATATAAGCATGAGAACTTATGTTCAGACCCTAATACTCACATAAACACACAGCTGCCCATGCCTGCAATCCAGGCTGGGGAAACAGAACAAAGAGGGAGGACCTCCAGAGCTTGCTGTCCAGCCAGTCCAGTCTAATAGCAAGTGCCAGACTCAGTGAGAAATCTTATCTCAAAAAATATGATAGAGAATGGTTGAGGAAGACATCCAACATCAGCTTCTGGCCTTCATAAGCACAAATACACATATACACATATACATGTGCATATACATAAGCACATTAAAAGTATATTTTTAAAAAGTGTGCTTGGTTTGTAAGTACTTATCACTCAATTATATGCATTGTAGCTTTAAAAACACAAAGAATTGCTGGGTCTTGAGGTAGGTTGTTTCCTAATTTTCCGAGAAATCGCCACACTGATATCCAATCCAAAGCAGCTGTACCAGCTTGCACTCCCACCAGCAATGCATTAGTGTTCCCTTTACCTCACAGCCTCTCCAGCATAAGTTGTCATCAGTGTTTTTGATCTTGGCCATTCTTACAGGTGTAAGATGGAATATCAGAGTTGTTTTGATTTACATTTCTCTGATGACTAAGGATGTTGAGCATTTCCTTAAGTGTCTTTCAGCCATTTTAGATTCATTTGTGAGAGTTCTCTGCTTAGGTCTATACCCCATTTTTTATTGGATTATTTGTTCTTTTGATGACCAATTTCTTGAGTTCTTTGTATATTTTGGAAATCAGCCCTCTGCCCAATGTGGGGTTGGTAAAGATCTTTTCCCATTCTGTAGGCTACTGTTTTGTCTTGTTGACCATGTCCTTTATAGAAGCTTTTTGGTTTCAGGAGGTCACATTTATTAATTGTTTCTCTCAGTGTCTATGCTACTGGGGCTATATTTAGGAAGTGGTCTCCTGTGCCAATGCACTCAAGTGTACTTTCCACTTTTTTTCTTTGAGGTTCAGTGTGGCTGGCTTTATCTTGAGGTCTTTGATCCATTTGGACTTGAGGTTTGCACATGGTGATAGATATGTATCTATTCTCATTCTTCTACATGTTGATATCCAGTTATGCCAGCTATATTTTTTGCTTCTTTGCCAAAAATTAGGTGTTCGTAGGTGTGTAGATTAATATCCGGGTCTTTGGTTCGGTTCCTTGGTTCTCCTGTCTCTTTTTATGCCAATACCAAGCTGTTTTCAGTACTGTAGCTTTGTAGTAGAGTTTAAAGTCTTGAAGTCAGGGATTGTGAAGCCTCTAGAAATTCCTTTATTGTACGGGATTCTTTTTGGCTATCCTGGAGTTTTGCTTTTCCATATGAAGTTGAAACAATCTACCTCAAGAGCCAGCAATACTACTTTTGGGTATATACCCAAAGGATGCTCAATCATACCACAAGAACATGTGCTCAACTATGTTCATAGCAGCATTACTTATCATAGCCAGAACCTGGAAACAACCTAAATGCCCCTTAACCGAAGAATGGATAAGGAAAATGTGGTACATTTACACAATGGAGTACTTCACAGCAGAAAAAAAAGTGACATTTTGAAATTTGTGGGCAAACGGATAGATCTAGAAAACATCATATTGAGTGAGGTAACTTATACCCAGAAAGACAAATATAATATGTACTCACAAGTAGCTTTTAGACACAATGCAAAGAAAAACCAGCCTACAGTTCACAATCCCAGAGAATTTAGACAACAAAGAGGACCCTAAGAGAGACATACATGGATCTAATTTACATGGGAAGTAGAAAAAGACAAGATCTCCTGAGTAAACTTGGAGCATGGGGATCATGGGAGAGGGTAGAAGAGGAGGGGAGAGGAAGAGAGGGGAGCGGAGAAAAATATATAATTCAATAAAAACAATTTTAAAAACCACACAAAGTAAATCTAATGCTCAGGTGATAAATGCTGTGAATACATTCTATAATGATTAAAACCAAGATTCCCCCAAGTCCAGGGAGCTTACAGACTGTTCACCTGGAAGGTAATATCATAAATAATAGAACTAGCTCCTGGGAGCTAGATTTCAAACACTATGGAAGAAACTGATACAGTAAAGCATAAAACGTGCCCATGAACAAAGCATAAGCTGTTATACCGGACACTAGAACAAGTCCTCCCTCTGCTAATTCATACTTTCCCTAATTTCAAGGTATGGATGACAGACAAGGGATGCTATGCATGGTCCTTATCCTCTGATATTGTCTACCAAATTAATGAGAGAACAAAGACAACTATCCAAGCTACCTGGGAAATCAGGACTGGCTCAGAGTGGTGCAGAGTGACAAGGGGATCCCAACACGAGAACATCTGTGAAATGATCCATTCATCACCGTATTTGTTAAAGAGATCCCAGAGCCAGGCCTCATGATGAAGAGCAACGGATCTAGTCATACATATTGGAGGGTTAGAGAGATGGCTCACTGTCACAGGAATGTGGGGACCTGAGTTCAGATACCCAGAACCTATACAAAGCCAGATGAAGTAGTGAGCAACTGTCACACCAGTGTTCCTATGGTGAGGTGTGAGGCATAGACAAGAGAGTTGCCAGGAGATCAAGAGTCAGCTAGCCTGGTACATGCAGTGGGGGATAATAAGGCAGTTTCTCAAAGGCAGTAGAAGAGCGGGGCCAACATTCAAGGCTGTGCTCGGATTTCCACTCATGCCCCTGCACCTGCATTTGTGCTCTCTCTCTCTTTCTCTCTTTCTCTCTCTCTCTCTCTTCTTTCTCTCACACAGACACATATGCACCAATAATAACAAAAATAGCAATAGTAATAATAATAATTGTACAAATTAGAAGGAAAAGTGTGGACTTTGGTCAAGAAAAAATGTAGTTTTTGAAAACATGCTTACATTTATTTATTTATAGGAGGGAGTGAGGTTTAGGGGGTCAGAGGACAGCTCTCAGGAGTCAGTTTTCTCCCTCCACGTAGGTCTCAGGGATTGAATGTCAGAAATTACAGCAAGTTCTTTCACCCACTGAACTATCTTGCCAGCCCAGAAAACTCTACTTAGTGGCCACAGTGTCATCGCCAGTGTTCCTTAGGACAACCACGTTTGCAGATACTCATGTCTTAGTTGTACAAGTCAACTAATGAAAGACAAACACCCAGGCATATCCTGCTACCCCTCTCAGTTCCCACTTCATTGAGTTTTTGGACTGAGTAGCAGAAGTCTGTCTGACCCAATGTCAGAGTCATCTCTCAACACATACACATGGGAGACAAAAAGCCAAGTGTTTGCCAGTGGCCAGTGGGAGGCCCTATCTCTGCTCTCACACTGGGGAAGCCTTAGCATCCAGATGCACATTTCCACTGCACTAGGAAAAGAAACAGAAAACTCTGGACGCATACAGATTTAGGGGCTCCTGGGTACAGATCAGCCCCCTACAGAGCATGTTTTTTTTTCCAGGTCAAATAAACTTCACTGTTTGTGTGGGGAGGGTGTGTATGCATGCATATGTATTCTGTGTGTACTCACAAGTGTGGAGGCCGGGTGTCAGCAGCACACGTCTCCCTCAGTCATTCTCCACCTTATTGATTTTTTTCTAGATAGCCTTTTACTAAGCCTGGAGCTCACCAATCCTGCTATACTGTCTTGCCAAAACCCCACAGAGAACTTCCTGTCTCTGCCTCCCTAGTATTGGTAGTATAGGCAAATGCTATCATACCTCGCTCCTTTTACAGATGCTGGGAATCCAAACCCAGGTCCTCATTCTTATATGTAGGCACTTGGCTTACAAAGCCTCCCCCACCCCAGCTCAATCTTTACAGTTCTTTAAAAGCCAATTGTTTGAGTAGTTATTTTTTAAATTAATTTTTGTATGTATGTGCATATGCACCTTCATGTGTCATTGTTCCTGTGTAGAAGTCAGAAGACAACCCTTGAGGGACAAACCCAGGTCATCCGGCTTGCATGGCCACTGCCTTGAATCACTGAACCATCCCTGCAGCCCTTGAGAAATTATTTAATACCAACTATACTCTTAAGCCCATGATAAGAACAGCAAAACTGTTCAAGTCTGTCAAAGTTTTGAGAAGCCAAAAGCATGGAGAATGATTTCTAACAGGATCCAAGGGGACCTGTGTCAAATGTCTCATGTTGCCAAGCCTATTGACCGAATACGAAAGCCCTGTGCTTGGGACAATTGTCTTTTTCATCAGTTATACAGCATCATCTATGAGACTCTCCCACAAGCCAGCTGAGCTTTTCACCCAGTGCTGTGGCTTTGGGGAAATTATGGATTGCTAAAATAGGACTTGCAAAACCACTCAAGGCAGCAAGGGGCTTTGCAAATTGCTCAGACATGTGTTTGGCTGTTCCAGGGTGGTTCTCCTGGAAAGAGGCCATGCTGTTGCTGAGAAGCCAGGAGAAAGAAGCATGCCAAACTGACAGTGACTAGCAAGGAATAGGATTTCAATGTCCAGAAATGACAGAAGAAAGGAGCGTGGGGACGGTCTCACATCAGTCATTGAATTGTTCTTGCATAAGGAAGGAAGCTCAAGCCTTCCAGAGTGCAGCCTTCTCGATTAACTCTTAAACTAAGAAACAGCACTGACCTTGCATCCATCCACACCTGTCTTGGCTGCATGCTGTTGCTCGCAAAATGGTGTGATAGTTTCATGGTTTGGTTTATGGGCTTCAGAGCAGACCTGGAACCAAAGCCTGAACCTTCTTCCACTTACAGGCCAGGTTATGTACCTGTACAAACCCTTGGCTTTCCATGAATAAGGTGAAATGGTAGACTACTTCCATATGACATAATTCATGTAATACACTTAGGATAATAAACATCATGTTCAATATGTGCCCTATTATGATTTAAGAGATCTTCAAATGTCTGGGGAGATGGGAAAGATTGTAAAGTGCTTACCATGCAAGCATAAGAGCCTAAAGTTTATCTCCAGCTCCAATATAAAATCTGCACACGGCAGCACATGTGTGTAATCGCACCACTGGGGAGGCAGAGACAAGAGGATCCTGGCAGTCAGTCTAGGCATTCAGGGAACCCCATGCTCAATGAGAGACACTGCATCAAGAATGATGTGGAGCAATTAAGGAGGGCACCGTAAGTCACCTCCCACCACAGTGTATATGCACACAGGTGTATAGACATCCACATGAGAGGCCCCTGCTTATTTTATAAAGATGAACTTTAGGGGAGCCTTGATTTGTCCTTTTGTTTGCTTGTTTGTTTGATTTCTCTATATGGCTTGAGCAGGATTTACGTTGACTTTTCTGGAAGTTATTTGGCAAGATTTCTTTCTTTCTTTCTTTCTTTCTTTCTTTCTTTCTTTCTTTCTTTCTTTCTTTCTTTCTTTCTTTCCCCTCTTTTATTATTTTAGACAGGGCTGTGCTACATAACCCTGGCTGGCCTTGAACTCACAATCTTCCAGCCTCACTCAATTTAAAGTACTGGGATCGCACATTGACAACAACCATGCTTATACATAGGAATGTCCTTGACCACCACCCCGTCAGCTGTGGAGGATCACGGGCCCTAAAACCAACTGGTCTTTGACTCAATAAAGTAACTTGGGTGCTCGAAGCCCTCTGAGCAGTGTCAGCCTTGGGGACAGATGGTCTCAGAGTGAATGGGGTGGTGACAGTAGACTGGCCAAGCATTTTTCCACTTTGGTACTTCTTAATACTTTATTGAGAAATAATGTAAAAATGATACTTGTGTAGTACACTAAAATGCATATTATCCAAAGTGTCCTTATAAATAATAATATTTATAGTTTAAAACTATGGAGATAAAAATAGTATTTCTTTTTATGTTGTTTTCTTTTGTTTTTAAATAAGCTCCTGTGTATCCCTGACTGACTTGGAACTGCTATGTAGCCATGAACTTTCGATCCTCCTGCCTCCACCTCCTGAGTGCTTGGATCACAGGAGTTTGGCACCACATCCTATTTATGCCGTGAGGGAGGTTGAAGCAGGACTTAATGAATGCTAAGCTTCAAGCACCCGAGACCCCGTGAATAGCTTTTCTTTAATTGCTAATATGGTTGCCTCCCTTTTCCATATTCTTCATGATTTTTTCAGGGATCGCCTCACATCATTTCTTATGTTCTTATGAAGGTTTATTTCTTATTGATATGGAATAGTTCATTGTCTATGGATGATAAACACTTATCTTTTTCCTGCATACAGCTTTCCAGTCATTTATTGTTTTTGTTTTTAATTTACAACAGGAGTTTACATTTTTCTTTTACCTGAAATAACTGTTTTTGTAGTCATTTTCATCTTTTATTTTTATCTTTAAAAACTTGCTCTTTGCTATAAAACTAGTTAATAATGAACCTTTTTTATATGTGGTTCATTTACTATCTTTACTTAGCCCTTTAGTGCATCTGGAACAGGTTTATCATTATTATTATCATCATCATCATTATTATTATTATTACTATTAGTCAATATAGTCTTTTTAGGAATGAATGCACATTAAGTGTTCAAATTCTTTTCTTCACTCTGAGATGGTTCAGACTCCCCTAGGGAATGATGCTGCCCATAGTGGGGAGTCTTCTCACCTCAGTTAGCATAATAAAGATCTCATGAGAGATGCCTACAGGGCAGCCTCATCCATCCAGATCAACATTGACTGTGGCTCCCTTCTCAGGCAAGACTAGATAAAGTCCAGTTGTCAATGAAAGCTAACATCACATTCATGAATCCACAATTTCATAAAGTATAAAAAGAAAACCTCTCAGGAAGAATAAATAAGAAACCATCATTTTTAAATTACAGAAGCAAATATGAAAGAGAAAAATCACAAAATCAGGCACCAATAAATAATGCTCCCAAAGAGAACAAAAGTTAAAAATTTACTGTCTTTGAACAGCAATAGTCAAAGTCAGCCAGAAATGCAAATATTCTCTAGTGACCTTTCTGAACTTGGAGTTGTGGGAACGGGCTGTAGATTTTGTTAGAATCACTTCTGAATTATTGAGACCTGGATTCTTTGTTCTGTGCATATGCCAAAGGGACTGCTTAGGGTTCTGTTCCACTGTTCGCCAAGGAATCCCCACTGGATACAGTTTTCGTGATATGGTACTGTTCTGTTTTGTTGTTTCATTTTGCCTTGTTTTGAGCCAGGTGTCGCTGTGTAGCCCAGACTGTCCTGGCACTTTCCATGTACCGCAGGCTAGTCTCGACTTTGTGTTCCTTCTGCCTCAGTCTCCTAAGTATTTGCATTCCAGTGTACATTACCATGGCCAGCTGACGATACTGTTGAGTGGCCGCCCTCTCAATGTGTTCTTATATCACTCACATTGTCCTCTCTAGTTCCCTCTAGCCCGCTTTCTTCCGTAGAATCTATCAATGACTTATAGGAAGCAGTTTAAGGATGTCTGTAAGTAGGAACAGCTAGATGGTAAAACAGACACTTGGCATCAACTGAATGTCATTCACAAGGCAGATCACCGTCCCAGTCAAAAGCTTGAGCAAGCAACGGGCAGGCAGCACTCACTCACCTGCTGGAGTTTAGCTCCCACCATGGAGGCACTGATGTCAAGCACGAAAACCACATTCTTGGGTAGAGGAGGGAGGTCTTTGGGAGCAAAGTAGTGCACAAAGTAACCATTCAGAATCTGGTGGAGGAAAATAGAGTAATCTAAGTAGGATTCAGAATAAGAAAGGAGATTATGAGAACAGTCATTAGAACTTCTAGAACACAAAGATGTCATGAAACACAAAGATGACATGAGACAGAGAGTCTAGGCTTCTACACCAAGAACAAAATCATCTACAGTCTTGATTCCTCCAAGAGAACTAGTGTTAATTAATATAATAAAGTAGCATCATCTCTTTTAAATGTACTCATCATGGACTGGGGTGAAACTGAGGTGCTTGCTGAGGATACGTATATCTCTGGGCTGAATCTGCATCACCTTGAAAATAATATAAATGTATACACGGGTATAGATACATAGACCATGACAAACCATCGACTTTAATTATGCATCTTCTTCTAACCTTGCTTCTTAAGAACCCTGCTTCTTTCATTATCTGTTTTTACTAAGCATCCTACACAGGGAGGTGTCAAGGTTGTCTGCATTCTCTGCACAACCCACATATTTTAATATTCTCACCTTGTCTCTGCAGCAATACAACCTAAAGGGAAATAAGCTCTGGAACAGTCTCTTTTAATTAAAGCTGAAGAGGTGCTAAAATTCTAACCTCATCTAAAACACCACAGGGAAAATTATATTATAGATTTCATTTGCTGTCCAGGTTACTGAAGCACGAAATAGGTACCCTTGGCAGCCAGCAAAGGAGCACCACTAGTCTCTTTGAAGACATATTTGGGGTTTAAACAGTTTTACTGAGAACCAGAAAGATCTTTCACCTTCAGGTAAGTATTGGAATCCATAGTTCTGAATTGAACATAGAGGATCATGTTCCACACACGGCAGCATCATGGAAATCATTACCTGGATGTCACCAACACTCTGCTCTCTCTTGACATCATAGCGAATGATGAAATCTCCCAAAATTCCATTCTGGGCAATCTTAGCTTGTTGGACCACAGTCGGCTTAAAAATAACTTTGGCAAAAGTTTCATTTTGGTTGATGACTGTAGAAGGGGGAGGACCTGTGTCACCTGTGAGTAAGATGTAAACACAACAAATAGCTGAAATTATAAAGCCTTTTCCTGAAGAGAATTACCTTTTTGCATTGACACAGGATGTTAGACTTCAATCTATTGGACGTTTGAAGTTCTGGTATCTTCTAAGAACGTCTGTCAATTTCTCAAGGCAGAAAGGGTTTATTTGGGCCCATCGTTTGATCAGATACATAATGGAGTGGAAACTGGTCACGTTGCAGCCAAGATCAGAAAGCAGAGATGAATGCCTGTTCATCCCACTTGCTCCTTTTAATCCAGTCCAGGACCCCATCCCATGGAACAGTGCCCCCCATAGTGAGGGTCATCTTTTCCACCTCAATAAAGCTAATCTAGATAGTCCTTCAAAGGCACGGAGGTTTGGTTTGTTTCTTGCGTGATTCTGGCTCCTGTCAGACTGACAATATTAGCCATCACAGTCAGTCAGAAGAACTTGTGTTAAGACCCTTTGCACTGGGTGTGAGTCCTTGCATAGGCTGCTAAGCCATCTGTAAAATGCGTTAATAGGAGTACCAATGCCATGCTCTTGAAAAGGTCCAGGGATGTGATGTACTTACTTATCACCATCCTAGTTTGTGCTAAGCATCACACCAAGCAATGTTATTACCGAACTTAAGCATCTGCAAAGTAGGAGGAATTCAATATGGCAATATGGACATGTCACACTTAGGATGACACATGACTGTCACACTGAAAGAATCAACAGGTGATGCTGACAGTCATGTTGAGCGAGAGCGTCAGAGGGTGGAGAATATATTCTCTATTCTTCACTTACATAGAGTTCAAAGTCAAATACAACTTATCCAGAGGCAATTGAAGTAGGGTGAGTGCTCCTTTGGGAGGACAGGTACTAAGTTAGAAAGAATATGAAAGAAACTTCAATGGGAAGTATCCTATGTTGATGTACAACGTAGCAATATGGGTGTACTTAGTGTAAATGTATGAAAGTGTAGGTATGTGTGTATATAACTCATCAATACTTACACATAAGTTTTATGTACTTTATTCTCTTGTTTTAATTTAAACATGGGAGTTGGAGAGTAGAATGAATTGAACAGACACTCTGTGGCAAGGAACACAACCAGCATGGGTTGCCAAGTGAACCCTTCTTTGTTCTTTTCCTTGGAGAGTAGAATGAATTGAACAGACACTCTGTGGCAAGGAACACAACCAGCATGGGTTGCCAAGTGAACCCTTCTTTGTTCTTTTCCTTGGAGTGAATGTGCTTTATGGGAGCCACTTATAGGGTAGGGATCCACAGACGTTACAACTGGCTAAATTGAGATGGGGTTAAGAGTTACTGGGAAGCACTTGCCATGCCTTACCAGTTATATCGAAGACCATCCGCTGTCACCCCTCACTTTATTAGGGTCCAAGCAAAGGCTGAAGAGTCGCCTACAGTGCATCAGGCAGGCCTTAGCCTTAGAAAAGTAGCATTAGCAACACCTCGGAACCTTCTAGAAGTGGTTCTCAGGCCCTTCCCAGAAACTCTCAATCAGAAACTCTGGAGAGAACTTTAACAAGCCATGTAGGTGACTCTGGTTTCTGACAATGGAAAATAAGGGCTATGCCTTTCACCCAGACCCCATACCATATATGCAGATCATAGCCATGGCCTTTGCAGTATGTAAGTAATCCCAATATTCTGCAATAATCCAATGCGTTCTCATTAAACTACCAGCATGCACCCACTTTATCTTGCTCCAAATCTCTCTCATAAAAATGTCTTTTGACAAGTTCCCCAACTTAATTCGTTCATAACAAAATGAAAGTCCTGGGAATTTAAAGACTATAACTTCTTTCTTCTGATTTACTTGACTAGGTTCTTTGATACAGACTACGAGAAAGGATGTGTATTATTTTTGTTGCCTGTTGACCTCTGGTGTTCATTCATGATGAAAATTCATGAGTTTCATATAAATGCTTTATTTCACAGGCCCAAAGAGTGGGTGAATTCTCTGGTTCTTCACCAAGAAACAGAATTCCTGAGGCCGGCTCCCGCCCACTAAGTGCCATACAGTTAAGGTTTTCTACCAGCATGGTTTCTACCACTATGGGGAACAACTCAAAAGCAGTACCTTTTAAAAACTATTATTGTACAGGCGTGCACAGGTGTGCCAGGCCATGCGTGCAGAGGTCAGAGAACAACTTTCAGGAGTCAGCTCTCTTCTTCGACTCCAGGGATCAAACTCAGGTTGTCAGGATTGCAGGGCACCCTCTTTCACAGTCTGACCTGAGCCACTTGTCCATATCTCTAGAAAATGCCAGTGCTCTGGGCTAGGAAGATGATACAGCATGAAGGCCTGAGCGCCCATCTTCAACACCCGTGTAGAAAGATGGGCATGATAATGAGTGCCTGTAATTCCAGTGCTGAGGTGTGGAGATGGGGCTCCCGGGGTTCCCTGACCAGCCAATCTAGTCAGTCAGTGAGTTTCAGGTTCACTGACCTTCGCGTGCACAAACTCCTCTGACCTTCGCGTGCACAAACACATGCGCAAACTCAGGTGTGCACACCTACACACGCAAACACAAAAGAACGGGGAAAATAAAATCCTCTGTTCATTAGAGAAAGGGAAATCTGATAATTCCCTTAATATAGACTTCCAGCTACTTACCTAAACCCCAAAGCAAAATTATACTATTTAATGCTATTAACGTTTCCTTGCTCTGAACTAGGACTCATGCATGCTGCTGCTGTCACACAGTACTTCATAAGCACAGTGAGCTGAGTTCGCAGGGCCCTTCCCAGTGTTCTAAAGACAATGAATCCCGGAAAGGAAGGCTTTGCAAGCTGAATGGAAGAAGGAAACCACTGTCACACCTGTCTAATAAGAGGCCTTGTTTGTTTTCCTCCTCTTTGTTTTCTGCCCACTTGGTTAAGGGGAAGGAGTGAGGTGTGGCGGCTGCCACAATTAAGGGCACTGCGTCTTGTCAACTGCCATCAAGAAAATGTACTAGCTGCTCCCTGTACCCAGGGACTCCTCTCTGGCCACCACCCTTCCTATGGCGCTGTCCTCCTGTGTAAAGCTTGGACTTCAAAAGCAAGAAACAGTATTGTGTGTGGAAGCCATGTAACAGCAAAGAAAGTCAGCTCTAGTGTTTCCCAGACCCTACGTGACTGGCTCAATGTTTCAGTTTTATGTCTGGCAAACTGGAGCACCACCAGCAGGCATCATTGCTAGGACGATGCTGATCATGGCTCCCGGTACGTAATAGTTGTTCAATACATAATCACTTGCGTATTCATTAGTTTTTTAGTATACTGTGAAAAAAAATGCCTGATACAGCAACTTAGGGCAGAAAGGCTTCATTTTGACTCAGTGTGAGGGTACAGTCCATCACCGTGGAGGAATCACAGCAGAAGAGGCCAAGCAGTTGGTCACATGGTATCACTTGCTTTCTGCTTTTCTCCTTTTAATTTCAACAACCCCAGCCCGTTGGATGATGCTGCCGCCCACCCCCTGCAGGCTTAGCCTTTGTTCCTCAGGGGAATGACTCTGGAAGCACCTTCACAGACATGCCCAGAGGCGTGTCTCTTGCTAACTCTAAATTCAGTCAAGAGGGTGATGAAGCTTAACCATCACGGACCCTCTCTTTCAGACTCATTTCCTGTACTCTGCCCATTACAAAGACAAATTAAAAGGAAAAACCTATTATCTGTTGATGACAGCTCCTCTGCATCTGGAATCACAGTTTGTTTACCCACGAGAGCTCGATGGAAACAGTAATTTGGAAAGACCTGGGAAGCCCTTATGAACATTATTGATCTGGAATTTAAGAGTGTCTGTATAAAGAATAATTTTATAAAGTGCAATGAAGGTAGCTGCTTCTTAGAGAGCCCCCTGAGAGGGTGTGCAGAATTCTCATATGAATGCATGCATTCGCTTTTCTGAAATGAAGATTCATAACTTCTGCTAAAGAAATTCAAGTTTAGAAATGCTATTTCATTTTCTCTGTTTGATTCTACCTTTTAAAGATAAAATACGCATTTGGTTGGTATATATAATATATTATATATTGTTTCATAGCTAGAGAGAGGTTCAGAGGTTCAGAGAACACAAACTTCCAGTCTTGGCTTTATGCTAAACCACGGATGCTAGTCACAAACAGATATTCTTTTAGACAACCACAAACGCTGGGGGAAGGATGCCAGTTACTACATAAAGTGTCTAAAGGTGAAAATACATAGAGGCCAAAGAACCATGCTCAAGGACACTGGCTGGAAGCTATAGCCCCGAGAGCTGATGAGCAGAGGGATATCCTGGATTCTGTTTCCTGTGGGCTTTGGGTTTGGCTGCTGTCAACCCCAAAGCTGCCAATACCTGGGCCTTCTACAAAAGGATTTCCAAACAAACACTACCTGCTCATTTCCCCTGAAAAGAGGCGAGATGGCCTAGGTTTGTTTATAAAAATTCATCTGCTGAGATACTCAGTTAAATTTCAGGCAGTCAAAAATACTGTGACTTATTGGGCAGCTACAATTTGATGGTTCCAGTAAAGACAAAGGTCATGCAGATCGGCTAAGTACTGTAATAAAAATAAAGCAGAGGCAATGAGAAGAAACTGGTTACTTTTTACAAATATCTCATTAAATAAAGTTTTCTTATTGGAAAGGATTCTTCTCACATGTTTGATGTGATGGTTACTATTGATTGTCAGCCTCCCAGGACCTAGAGTTCCCTAGGAGACACACTTCTGGGCCTGTCTGTGAGGACTCATCTACAGTGAGCTAAACAATGTGAGAAGACCCATCCTGAACGTGGGAAGCACCATCCAACAAACTGGAGGCTCAGACTGAATACAAAGGATGAAGAGAGCCGAGATCTTCTCTATGGTTCTGACTGCAAATACAATGTGATCATCTGCCTCACCCTCCCATCTCCATGGCTTCCCCACACAATGACCCGAGCCCCTTGAACGGGAAGCTGGAACAAGCCCTTCATCCTACGCTGCTTCTTGATTGGTCTCGGCAATTAGAGAAAAGTAACTAACACAGTTGGTGTGGGGTTTTTTGTTTGTTTGTTTGTTTTTTGAGAAAGCATTATATACGCACAATAGCATCATATAGCATAGCATAGAGGAATAATGAAAATCTACATTTTAGAACTCAAGAGGTCTTTTTTTATAGTTAAATGGTGTTTGCCCAAATTTCTTAGCAAGTTTGCATTCTTCGCTACTTCTTTAAGTTTCTTTCTCCCTTAAATATAATATATTACTGACTCTCAGTTTTCCATAATTGAATGTGAAGAAAGCTCACTCATGTTGACTATTTAACATGAAGGAGACTGCCATATCCATAGGTGGTTTCCATGGGAACTGAAGATACTGATTATGGAACTATGTGCGCAGACACAGCAGAGGGCGGCCTTGCTTTAGCCACAGCTGTGACTGATGGTGCCATTCACACAATGGCATCCACCACGCACACTAGAAGAATCAAAAAAACAAAGAACCAAAGAGTGAAGTCCTGCAGGAAGAACAGGCTGTTCCCACTCCTACCTAAAGAAAGAAGGCCAGGCTCCAGTGACACACTCATCTCTAAGCATGCTGTCCACAGATGGCCCCAACCGGACTCCAATCAGAACAAGGAAGGTGACATGGGCTTCCATGCCAGGATGAAGAAGGAAAACAAAGCTCACTCTGGAGCCAAATGATTCACACCTGAGTCACCCCTGAGCTAAACAACACTGAAACGCTTCGCATAACAATTACTTGCTTTCCTGGCAAAAGTTCAGAGATCTCACCAAGGCCAAATCAGGCTATGCCCTTCAGCTGCTGAAAGGCAGCCGGATCTGAGGAAGAACATAGAACTGGGGGTTTTGTGGTGAGTCACAATACTGTCCTTTAGTAACGGACACTTGCTGGATTTAGAAAATCAAAATACAGGATGTCCACTTCTACTTGAGTTTTGGACAAATCGCTAATAGCTTTCAGTATGTCCAGAGTGCTGCATGGCATCTGTGGCTTACCCACAAATAAAACGTAAGTAGGCATCAAGATTTCACCCAGCAGCCCTAGCAATGAGAGATTTAATTTAGAATCTTTTGAACCAATTTCTTCTAGAACCAAAATGGGTAATTAATTGTTTGCCCTCTAATCCCTCCATGATAACAAAAGGAGAGATAGGTCCAAGACCTGGCAAAACCAAAACAGTAAACTGTTGAAAACTTAACGGCTCTTTATTAAAAAGCCATTTCTTTCTTAATTCATTGAACAAAACTTCATGGGCATCCATTCCATGCCAGACACTACTGCAGAGGACTGAAAATATACTCTCAAGAGCCCTGACAACCAAAGATAAAGTCAGTTGTAAAGGCACTAAGGGAACACATACATAAAAGTTGAGGGATAGGTTTGATTCAGCCCTCCTGAACATACGGCACTGTGTTGGTCTCAAGTCAAAGAGCAGAGACCTTGCACCACAGTGAGTCTCCGGTCACCACCTGCTTCTCAGATGGATGTGTCAATAGCTTCTACTTCCAATGCAAAGGGGAGTGAAGCTGTCATTTAGCGATTCTCTTCTTTCTCATTAAGCTACTCCGTTTCCAGGATTATTGAAGTCAAAAGACTACAGGAAGTTTTGAGGTGGAGGGGTTGAGACAACTAAACACAGGCTCAGCTCAGATCTTTTGCTTCTCTGTCTCTAGTGCCTGTGGTGCTGAGTCAAAACTGAGATGGCAAGAGGCAATTTCTACAGGTTCTGTAAGCAATTTTGAGTTGACCTCATTCCAACAGTAAAAACCTTATTGGCAAAAAGGTGAACAACAGATACTTTTTAAAAGCTCTAAAGGCAGGTTGGGGAAACAAGGGATTCAGCAGGATGGGGGAATGAGAGAAGGAAAGGATATTATGAGAGCAGAATATGCATTCAAGAAATTGTAAACACGCTTTTTTTATAAAGATCTAAAATCAAGAGTATTGTGAGGGTTCCATGACATCCCAAAACAATGTTGCTTCTTTTGGTCAAAATCTTGACATAGTTGATGCCCTTAAATTCTGGGAAGCCCAAAGAGGTGACTCCAAGCCTCTGCTAAGCATGAGAATGACAGTATAGTGTTGAAGATATTTGTGATGAGTGGGTGCCTGGGGCTAGGGTGGTGACCGAGTGACTGCATATAGATATAGATATCTGGGGAGTGCTGCAAGTATTCTAAAGTTAGATTGTGGTGATGGTTGTACAACTGTGCAAACACTAAAATACAATGAATTGCATCCTTAAGGTAAGTAATTTTTATAGTATGAAATTAAACCACAGTTAAAATAAATAAGCTGGACATAGCGGTGTATGCCTGTAAACTCAACACTACAGAGGTTGATGAAGGAGGATCATGAGTTTGAGACCAACCTGGCTCCTAAGTGAGATCTATCTTGAGGAAGCAAACAAAACAGCAAAAGGAAAACTGGCTGGGGAGGAAGTCTGCTAAGAACAGTAGGTTAAGTGTTGCAAGCCAAAGAGAAGGCTGATTATGAGATGAACGGGTTAGCAGGCTGTGTCAGTTACTTCTCTCATTTCTGTAACAAAATACTTCATTAAAGCAACTCAGGAGAAGAAGCTTTTACTTTATCTCACAGTTTGAGAGTACAATCCATCACGGCTGGGGAGTCAGGGGAATGAAGTGGTTGGCCACTGCGATGAATGCAGAATGGCCCCCACAGGCTTCTGTATTTCAATACTTGGACTATCTGGGAAGGATTCGGAGGTTAGCCTCATTGGAAGGCTGTGCCATTAGGGTGCCTTTGAGGTTTCAAAAGCCATTACGAGGTAGCTTCTCTTTCCTGCCTCTAATTAGTTCCTGCTCCAGCATTCCCGGCCTGTCTGCGGTCATGCTCTTGCCAAGCTGCTCATGGACTTGAACCCTCCGGAACCGTGAGCCCCAAGAAATACTTTCTTCTATAAGTTGCCTTGGTCATGGCGTCTCTTCACAACAATAAAAAAGTAATAATCCAGATTCAGGACGCAGAGGGAGGCGAATGCTCATGCTCAGACTTTCTCTTTTCATTCGGTCTAGGACCCCAGCCCAAGGGATAGTACTGCCACGTTCAGAGTGGATCTTCCCCACTCTGTTCAACTTTTCCTGGAAACATCCTTATAGATAAAGACAGAGGTTGCTTCCAAAGTGATCTGAAAGCCAGTTGAGTTGAAAACAACGATGAATCGCCACACAGAAAGAATGGTATGAAGACCCCTGAACCCACACACATTTGAAGTATGTCTTCAGTGCACACCTGGAAGAGCATTCATCCCAGCTAGCTATGTCCCAGGAAAGGCTTCATTTCAAATGCTGACATGTGCTGCATAATTAATAGTGAGGCACGTGACAGACCACGTGGCTATGTGGCAGTGGCTCTGTAAATGCTGTGACACAGCTGAAGGAATCCTGCCACTTAGGGACATTGTGTGATCATTCTAAAAGTGCAGTGTAGTTCATGACTCATGCTTACACACACACACACACACACACACCATGGCCAGCTGCACAAAAGTAGAGAATACACAATTATGCATGTTGTTAGAGTAGGTGTGGTCTTGTGGAAGAAGTGTGTCATTGTGGAGGCAGGCTTTGAGGTCTCGTATATGCTCAAGCTGCACCCAATGAGACAGTCTACTTCCTGTTACCTGCATATCAACATGTAGTAGCTCCTTTTCCAGCACCATGTCTGCCTACATACCCCCATGTTCTCCTAAGATGATAATGGGCTAAACCTCTGAAACTATAAGGCACCATCTCAATTAAATGTTTTCCTTTATAAGAGTTGCTGTGGTTAAAGTGTCTACTCACAGCAATAGAATCTCTAAGACCATAACCCCAATAAAACTCATTGACTCACCAAGTTGTACTTTGGTGGTATCCATACTTTGGTCTGCTGTGGGTCCCCTATCTAGGATGAGTAGATGCGTGTGTTGAAATACCCCAGGAAAAACATTTTTCAGACAGCATCTGTAAGGCTTGCTTCTTTATAAAGAAAACAAGCATGAAAAGATATGGACTAACAAGGTTGTTATAAAAACTGAATGAGACTACACCATAGGCAACACTCTCTGTGTAGTACCTAACAAAATGATGCTTACGCCAGATGTATCCTTCAAGACCAATACAAGCAGAAATCATGCTATTCAATGAAATAAGCCAGACTCAGCAAAATTAATCTGCGTGTCATTTCTTACATGCAAAATCATACATGTTTGTATGTGTGTTTATGCATATAAGATATGGAACTGGAGAGGGAACCCTGAGAAAGAAGAAAGAGATTCTAACATAGCCAGAAAATATTTGTGGAATATTTGTTGGGAGGAAGGAGAAAGGGAGACTAGGTTGACGGATGGAAGGGAGCCTGCAAGCAGGAGAGAGGGGTAGGGGGGAGGAACAAATAAGAAGAAAGTCTAATGACACATGTGCATGAAGATGTCATGATGAGACACATGGCTTTGTGTTCTAATCTCAAAATAAATAAATCATTTTTAAAAAGATGAAATGGAGCCATAGGTCAGAGACTCATTTAGACAAATTGCGGACATCTGATTTCTTAATCACAGATAGAACTATCTGAGAAATGAACACCCAGCCTTGGGTCAGGCTCTCTCCGTTCCAGCCCACGTTCTGGGGCAAGCCTGACTCTAGTGTGATCTCTACCCTAGATTTATTTTGGAAACACACAAGGGTGTCCAGACAAAACCACAACATCCTGTGTTCCTTGCTGCCGGGGTCACCATTCTCAGAACAACAACAGCTGAGCTGGAAAGACCAACAGGGAACCTTAGTGAGCAAGTCTGCCCCCTGTGTGGGGCTAAAGGACACCCCAGTGGAATCTCCAGGTTCCGGAAGACAGAGATCTGCTTTGCTACAAAGAGCTGGGGGAAAATCTTCTTAAAAATAAACGGGCCTGAAGAGATCAATGGTCAAGAAACAATTCTTGGAGATACTAATAAGCTCCAACTATAAAAAATAAGCAACTGACAGTCATAATTCATACCCTGCCCAAAATACACATGAACAGAGGCACGCAACACATATTCAGCTCTGAAGAGTTATTGAGGTTCTGAAAATCAGGCAAACATACATTTCAGTTGTCTTCAGTTCATCCCGAGGATATATTCACTAACCCTGTGTATTCATGGAGGCTCACTATACAGGCGGTTCACTGCTATGGGACTCCACTGCCACTGGGAAGCTTCTTCCACTGAATAATACTTTTTCAAACAGTTAAAGCTAGAAAAAGTTCCCCCTAAAGTTACTATTAATGAGACAGTAGTTTTGAGAGCATTCTCCATTCTTTGTATTTGCTTTTGAAGATGCCGTATTAGTGATAAGCCCTGTTTAAAAGGCATTAGATTAGATCCTGCAAAGAGACAAAAGTTGATGGGAGACAGATAGACCTCTGAAGGCACTTTATATGTTTTAAGATGTCGAGAGAGGAAAAGTAACTATAAGGAACATAATAATGATGATAATAAGACAGTAATTATTAAGCTTTTCCTCTGGGCCTAGTGGCTTCTGTACGGTAGTGCTTCAGATGGCCCTGAGGCAGCCTCTGCCCCGGCTGCAGTTGTGGGAGCTCCGTGTCACACAGTTCCACTGATTTCCTTGCAGTTATACCAATAACTGAACCAAAATCTGTGAGCCGTGTAACCACTACCCACAGGGCATGAGGATGAAGGCTCGTATTTCCTGCCATTTCTGAACGTCAGACTTTTTGACAAGAGTTTGGCTTTCACAGTCAGATGTGGCTCACAAGGGTCAAGTGCAGTTTTTGTTTTAAGATGAGCCTGCTCTGGACTCTCCTAGCAGCCACGGGCGCTTAATTCAGAGTCTGCCCTTCCACCTGCTCACGTCTCATTGGCTATTCCCCTGTTCCCAAGGTCACAGATACCTGAAATGTTGTCACTCCACCCTGGTGTGATGTTTGAATACGGTTATCTTATTATTTGATTGGATTTGACATTCAGCTGTACTTGTGTGTCAAGCATAGAGACAGACACAAGTAAGTGCTTAAGACAAATTATTATTTGGAATTAATGATGTTTCAAAAATAGACCACCTTGATTCCTGAATGACAGAATGAGTGGGTCTCGGTTTCTTGTGACTTTTTATGGACTCCTTTCTGCATGTTTGTTTCATCCAATTCTAATGTGTCCGTTTTTGTTTTGTCTTATATTATATTTTATTATTGTCCCATAGAAGCCTGTTTGTTTCCTAATGAGAAATGGAAAGGGAGTAGATCTGGATGGGAAGAAAGGTGGGATAGAGCTGGGAGGAGTAGCGAGGAGAAATCCATAATCAGAATATATTATGTGGGAAAAAATTATTTTCAATAAAAGACAAACATATAATATGTATAAATATATAATACATATGAAAGCTTCTACAGTAATAGGCTTCAGTTTTTAAAATACACATGTGTGGGTATATATATCACCTTAAATCTTTCATAATTACCTCAATAAGTTGAATGTAATATTAAAAAAATCAGAATTTAAGAAAAGCCTGAATTTAGAGTTTCTACTATGTTAAAAATGGCTGTTTAATATCTCCTATAGATCAGAACACATTATTTTCACTACTGAGTACTGAGTCTTGGACTTCACTCAGCCTAGTAAAGTCTGTTTCTCTGAGCTATAGCCTAGCTGCCCTCTGACTTTTCACTTTGAAAGTTTTACTGTGCTGTCCAGTCTAGCCTTGATCTTACTCCATAGTTCAGGCTAAACTTTCAAATCTCCTACTTCAGCCTCCCAAGCAGCTGGGATTACAGGTGAGTGTTGCTGTCTCCAAACACATTTTTCTTTGAAAGAATATTGCATTGTTGAATATTGAAAAGAGGATTGATGGCACTAGGAGAAAGGGTCAATGGTAGGGCTCTTGACTAACATTTTCAAAGCCTTAGCTTCCAGCCCACTCACCATAAAAAAAATGCATTGTTATAAAACATAGCCATAACCCTATGCCCTTAATATGAAATGATCGTTCTATGGAACTCTCTAGTCTCCTGCTCTGTCTGACATGCTTAATGTCATCATGTATGGTCTGTCTGACATATTTGATATCACCATGCATGCTGATGTATTTTGTCTTTTCCCCATCACATGCTGAGTCACTTTTGATCCTTGCTCTTTACTAATTGCTCCTAAGATTGTTAAATATTTAGACTGATAAGATGTTTTGTCTGTTAAATACTATCAGCTTTCTGGGTGTAACATCCTCAATATTTTAGAAATTTTTCCTACAATCAGCTCCTCAGAGGGGGTTACAATGTCAAAATACTTAAACATTTATTCATCTCTTGAAGGAAGATGGGTCTTTAAAGATAATTACACACCGTTAATCCCAGAACTAGGGAGGCAGAGGCAGGTGAATCTCTGTGAGTTCGAGACCAGCCTGGTCTACAGAATGAGCTCCAGGATAGGCTCCAAAGCAACACAGAGAAACCCTGTCTTGAAAAAACAAACAAACAAAAAGTATGCAAACCCTTGTCTTTGTTGACTTCCTTCCAGTTCCTATAAACATGCAACCTTTGGCCTTGGGCGCCATTTCTTTTCCAGAGTTCAGGAAATCCCAGTCCCAGCTGTGAGTGTCCCATAAGACCTGAGCAAGGTCAGGCACAACTTACCTTCTGCTGTCCCACTGCCCTTCTTCCTGCTGTTGTGAAGAGGCAGCACCTCCAAGGCCGAGATGCCCGACCTCTCCAGAATATTCACCTCCACAGTCAGCCTCCCCACCAGCTGCTGGGGGCGCACGCTGATGGAATGCTCATATTTCCCCAGCCTCCTCTGCAGAAGCTCCTCATAGCTGAGGAGGAAAGTGGCTTTGTCCTTGCTGGGAATCACTAAGGAAGCTCTGAACATGTCGGCCCCCTTCTCCCTGTTAGGAAGTAAAAATGGACCACAAATAAGCTCAAGGGATGGGAAGTCTGTTTCCCTCTTCCAGATACCTGGCATACTTGTCAAAGAGACTCTTAGGCTGAGCCATATGAGAGCCCAAAGAAGAGAGAAAGGAGAGTTATGGGTGTTCTTCAAGGGTAGAGTGTTTGCCCGGTGAGCAGGAAGGCCTAAATTCAATCCAGGTATCATTAAAAAAAAATTTTAAAAAAATCAATTTTGATTTTGGAAGAAGTATATAGCTATACTAGAGGAAGGCCACTGTCATGGTTTGATCTGAAGTGCCCATTCTCCACAGGCTCCTGTGTTGGGCACTGTTTTGGGAAGTTGTGAAACCTTTGAGTTTAGCTAGAGGAAGTAGGTTATCAAGGAAAGATCGCTGAAAGATAATAGCCCAGCTCAGTCTCTGGTTAGCTTTCTCTGGTCCTGATGATGCCACTTGGGGCGCCCTACCACAAACTCCTATTTCCCAGACAGTGGCTCCCACCATGTGGCTTCCCTATTGTGATGGATATGAGCCTCTGAAACTAGGAGCCAAATAAATCCTTCCTCTCCTCAGCTGCTTGTCTGTTTGCCTCCTACCAAGGGCCAAGGAATACTGAGTAAGAGAGAATTCAAATCTGGCCGCCTCCCTTAACTCTCCCTGAGACAGACCCAGTGAGATGCTATAAAGAGTACAGTTCAGAGGTGAATTGTTGGAACAGTGAGCTTGGACAAGATGTGAACAGGGTTCTCATTGTTACAGTTGTGGCCAAGAAAATGTAGACATCTTACATAATTGTAAAGTCTATAATACATCACAGTTTTGTATCTTGGTGATTGTGTTTGTCAGTAAATAAAATAAATGACTATGGAAGTTATAACAATACTAGCCATGGCAAATATTTTCAGGATTTGGGGTTCAGGTTGTCTGTGTTAAGGTGGTAGAATACCAACAATGGTTAACACATTCAAGAACATTCCAAGAAAATGTGTGTGTTGGGGGAAGAATCCTTTAAACAAGAATTCTACAGCTCAGAATATTCTGGAAGAAGCTGCAGGAAAGAAGAGACTCAAACTGTCTGGAGAAATCTTAGCAAAACTACAAGCTCTGGATTCAGAAAGATATATCAGAAAAAAGAATGAAAAAAAGGAACCAGCCAGGAGAGACCATTCCAGTTCCCATAGGAAAGGCTCACTATACTGCCTCCTGGAACTGGATCTAAGAGATATAAACACTGAGACAGAAGTTTCACTCCACACTAGGTAGATAAATTGGAAAAGAAATGACGGCAAAACCCATTAAAGTAAAACTGCAGAACATGTGATGCGAGGAAAGGTGGTGAAGGAATGGTATTAGATCAATCACCTTCAGTCCATCACTAGTAAAACCAGATTTGATTATACAAGACACTGGAAGAGTAACTCAAAGTTCAAAAGGAAGTTACTTTCATCTTAAGTTCCACTCACAGCCAAAATATTGAGCCAGGTCTCCAAAAGTTTGTCCGACATGCACCATGATGAGAAAGTTACTTCAGAATATACTTTCAACAAAGATGAGAACCATAAAAGAGGAGGATGATATGGAATTAAAGAAATAACAAAACCGAGACTGGAGAGATGGCTCAGAGGCTAAGAGCACTGTCTGCTCTTCATGAGTTCAATTCCCAGCAACCACATGGTGGCTCACAACCATCTGTAATGAGATCTGGTGCCCTCTTTTGGCCTGCAGACACACATGCAGGCAGAACACTGTATACATAATAAAGAAACCTGAAAAAAAAAGATTTAAAAAAAAAGATGTTATAGTAAAAAAAGAAAAAAAGAAATAACAAAACCCTCACACAACAAAAGGGAGGATCCCAGAGTAGATGTTTTATAGCAAATCTGCAAAGCAAAAGGAGTTTGTTACAGAGACAGGACTTAGGCATGTTTTAGCAGTTTATGAAACCAGAATTTGCCCTCATCTTTCATTTGTCTTGTAATTGATGTTGGCCAGGCATCCAGGGTGTGGGCTGATTGGATGCCATTGCATCCAGAACCCCAGTTATAACTATTCATTTTGTTATTATTTCAAACAAACTATGTGTCTTTGTAGAAGCTAATAGTGACAAAATCCTATCTCCTAAGAAAAAAAGAAAAGCAATTAGAAATTCCAGGACTTATGGTTCAACTAAATTAAACAGCACCATCATCCTGAGCAGTTCTGATAAAGACAACTCGGGACACAGCTGTAGCTCAGCAAAGCGAGCTTTCAATAACTTGCTGTACCAAGGGAGATGGCATCCAGACTCATTGTGCAGCATCCCACCAAACAAAGAGATGGAGCATAGGATTGTGGGAAGGGGGAAGGGGAGAGGGTAGGTAAAAGTTCAGCAAGTAATTGTTTGAACAGGCTCAAAGCAAGCAGGGTTGTGTGAAGCCATCAATGTCACCTTGACTGGAATGCTTCACCGTTCTGTGTCCTTGGGAACTGTAATGTTAGGATAAATGTGGAGCGGTCTATCTGTATCTGAATATCTGGGCTTGCTTTACTTTTCAGAATCAGAGTGAAGCCAAGACTCAGGTCTTTCACACAGAATGAGCGCCTCCGTTCTCACTGATGGCATTTCTGACTTCCAAGTCCTGTGACTTTTGAGAACTAGTTTTCCACAAACAATGTCTCTTTATGACTGAACAAAATCAGGTTTACAAATATGCAACCTTTTGTGTAGATACTAAAATGGCTTTTCTGTGAAGGGAAAGGAAACCTTCCAAGAGGTCTAGTGGGGGTGGGAGATAAAGTCTTTGTGTACTAGATAGTACCCGTCAATATCAGTTCTCATTACAAGGAAATGCTGGGACTGGAAAGATGGCTCAGTGGGTAGAGTGCTTTCTGAACAAACACAAGGACCTGAATTCAGATCCCTAGCATGAATAGAAAAGCCAGGTAAGGTTGTGTTCACCTGTAATTCAGGCATGGGATTGGGGAGACAGAAGTCTCCTTGAGTGATCACTGGCAAACCGGTCTAGCCAAAACAGCAAACTTCAGTGAGAAATCCCTTCTCAAAAGACTAGGATATCTGAAGTCATCCTCCGACCGTCACACACTCACTTACATGTGAGTGTATATGCACACACACGCATACACCAGTCACCCATAAAAGTGTGCACACACACACTTAAGAGCATAGGTAGTTTATTGGTTTCAAAGAACGCAATTATCATTTCAGACCAGAATGTATATGTTAATAATTCTGACATTGCAAAAATAAAGTATATATAACAAGCAATGGGTACAACAATTGAGAAGAGACAGTGTGAAGGGTGGAAAAGGATATTGCCATTTAAGATGTTGGGGATAGCCTAACATAGTCTACAGATGGAGAAAGACAATGACATTGTAAAATTTTAGCTTTAAAATGGTATTGTAACTTCATAGTAGAGTTTGTAGATATTTTGTTTTTATGAAGAAATCAATAAAAATCATAGAGTTAGGGAGGTAACCAAGAAGACAACTGTACACAATTTTTAGAAATACATATTCTAGAAAGCAAGAGTGAGGCAAAGGCACAGTAAGCCTCGCTTATTATTTTAAGTGTTTGTTGCTGCATTTTAATTAGGTATATGGATTATTTTGACTAAAATAAAAAACATTTGGAGAAAGAGAACAGCTAGACAATAAGGTAAAGGAAGAAACTTTTTGTTTGATTGGATTCTAGTTGCTTAATTAACTGGTACTTACTCATTATTGTCTGTGGTTTTGTTTCTTTTTTCTTCTTTCCTATCACGGCTTTTCTTTTCTTTCTCTATAATTTCACTCTGATACACTTTGTCTCCGATAAGCCTAAAACACAAGACACAGCTGTGTGTTACCAGCTCCAAGACAAACTCTAGCACAGATCTCAAAGCCATGACAACCCCAGAAAATTTTTGTATGTGCCTCCTGGGTATGCAGATAGAATGTATTTCAGACTCAGCGCCAGCCTTGAAGCATTCATACCACTCAAGAGCAATTTTCATCAAGACCAAAGGGCAGCACCCCAACCCAGGGTACCTCCATAATTCTATAGGACAAAACCCTGAGATCTCAAATTCCCATAGGAGCCCAGCAGGTTGCAACTTTCCCAGATCAAAATTAAACCCAAAATATCTACCATAGTTATAACTCTGTCTCTTGGATCCGAATAAGAGGAAATATATTTGATCTAATAGCTCTAAGGTTTGATACTATCTCACTGTTCAGGTCTCAATTTAATCATAGCTCTCTCTAATCTACTTCCCTGAGTTCCCATGCCAACAGAGCCCTTCTTGACAGGCATGATGGTAATAATTATAATACCAGCCCTCAGGAAGCTGAGGTGTGAGCAATGAGTTCAAAGCCATCCTGGGCTACATAGTAAGACTTTGTCTCAGAAAACACAAATGAAAGTCCCTCTCAATCTTTATACTGAAGAGTTCACTGCTATCTCATTTACTAATCCATTTGTTTAATTACTGGCTATTTCTCCTTCACTGGAATTTCTAGAGCAGAGCAATGTTCTCCTTCCTTATGCCAATACCCTCACAGAGTACCTGTCCTAGAGTGGACATGAAGGATGAAGGAAAGGAGGGAAAGGAGGAAAGTAAAAGATGAGGAATGGAATGAAGGAAAACAGAGGAAGAGGAAGGAATGGAGAGGAAGGGAGAGAAGGAAGGAGGGAGAGAGAGAGCAGAAAGAAAGCATGCAGACAATCTTTTGATTCTTAGACCACCTGCAGGATATGAATCCTCGCAATTTGATGGGCTATGGACCCCATGTTCTCTCAGGTTCACCTTGACCATCTGCAGACAACTGTCTACATCACTTACATGGTGAAATTGGTGATGAAAGCTGCTTCTGGAATCTGCATCTGGAACTCAACATCCTGGTCCTCAGAAGCTCTGTTGAGCATTCTGCAGGAAACTGTGGTGAAGGCATAGCGAGAAATGATGGTCGACTTCACCGAGAACTCCGTCATCAAGGGCTTGGCTTTCTGGGGGAGTTAAAATGCACACTCTTCTCAGGGATGCATGAAAATGGATTTGAACACTTGAGATTAGTAGGCATGAGTCTTTTCCCACATGGGAAATAATCTCCAACTTGAGAACCTTCGGAATATGAGTCCTCTGCCCTTTCTGTATCTTGTCCTTAATTCTCCATTTTAACTCATTTCACTTGTAAAACAAGCTCTTATTGAAAAATCAATTCATGATTTAGAACCAACTGTTCAAAACTAACTTTAGCCAAGCGGTGGTGGCGCATACCTTTAATCCCAGTACTTGGGAGGTAGAGGTAGGCGGATCTCTGAGTTCAAGGCCAACCTGGTCTCCAGAACAAGTTCCAGGAGAGTCAGAGAAACCCTGTCTCGAAAACAAAAACAAAAAGCAACCAAACAAAAAAATTTGATAAGAGGACACAATTTCCAGTGTAACAAAAATTCATATTGTTTAAATAGCTCAATAAATCGTTGAAATTTTAAAAGTATGTAGCATTCATAATTTGTGCTCCAAACTTTTAGATTACAGTACAGGACCACTTAGCTGACCACAGCTTCAGAGTGTGCCCACTGGCGTGCTCAGACTGTCACGCTTATTTCCATATTCACTCAGAAAAAACTGTAGCCAAGGGCTTTCCCACCTGGATTACAACTACATGATTATAAATTAGTTATTATAGAAATTAGTACTAAACTTGAGAGACTATCTAGAGATTCAGAACCTAGAAAAAAGAAAACCTACATTTGTGATAGTTGCATTTACCACAAAAGTTTCTTTCAAAAAATATTTCTTTTCATGTGTATATATGTGCTGGCATGCATGACATCACACATGTGGAGGTCAGAGGTAACTTATAAAAGTTGGTTCTCTCCTTCTACCATGTGGGTCCCAGGGTGTGAGCTCATATCAGCAGGCTTGGAGGCAAGCCCCTTCATCAGCTCAGCAAACTTCTTCTAAGGGCATATTTAAGAACTCAATAAAACTGTTCCTTGCTTTGTTTTTGATTTTTGTAGCTACATCTGGTGACAGCTGGCAGTAGAAGTCTCCCAAGAAAGGAAACCTTTATGAGGAAATGCACTACTAACCTTGATTCCCTCACCCTTACTCCAGGAACTGGCTGAGCAACTGACAGGATTATGGGTTGCTTGTATGCCCCTCCCCTTCTAGTGCGGCTGTTGAAGTCTTAACCACCTCTTGTGATGATATTCAGCTGGATTTGGGTGGCTTTGACAACAGAAAGTCCAAGACCAGCGTTTTGTCAGGGCTCAGTGTTGGGCTCCCATCCCAGCTTGCGAAGAGCCAGGTTCAGATGTGTGTATGCATGTATGGCATTTTCAGTGTGTGTGTGTGTCTGTGTGTGTGTCTGTGTGTGTGTGTGTGTGTGTGTGTGTGTGTGTCTGTGTCTGTCTGTACGTGCACATGCGCATGCATGTGTATGTAAAGAAAGAGAGAGAAAACAGTACAATGAGAGAGAGCAAGAGAGAGAGAGAAAGCAATGAGAGAAAGAGAAACAGAGAGTTCCAGCACCTCTTCTTACAAGGACATAAATCTTCCATCCTCACCATCTTGTGTAAATGTTCTTATCTGTCGAGACCACCCAAAGTGTGGTATTTTATTACAAATCTTCAAGTAGACAATCAGTCACCCCGTTTGGTCTTGGAACAGTTGTAGGAAGCATCTCATTCTCACTCCATAGACTGAGGCAGCCAATCACACGCAGTAATGATCACATTGGTGATCACCTACCAGACACAGAGATGGGACTTGCTTCTGCCCACCAATATCTGGATATTCAGCCCTCACCCACTTAGTTTCTTTACAAACCTAGAGGCATTTCCCAAACACACATCAGGCTGTGGCAAGTTCATGACAAGCATATTGGTCCTCTGATGGAGAAGGTGGGTAGAAACCTGTTTGTTTCTAAGGAGCTCTTTCATGGGCTTCTATTACTCAAAATCAGCAAAACAAGCAAAAAAAATGTATTTGAGAAGTGGGCATGCATCACGCATTGTAAATACAAAGGGAATATAGACCCATGGGAAGGCATGCAATAATGATCCGAGTCAAACATATGAGCAGGAAGAGGAAACTTAGGTGTGTTCCACACAAGGGTGTCAACAATACTCATCTTTTTGTCAGTTGATAACAGGAATAAAAAGACTGCCAGATCTTATAGCTCTTGGGAGAAAAAGCTGACAACTAAATGGGGGATGAAAGAGTTATGGTGTCTCTGAAACAGGTAAAAGACAAGATTGGTATGAAGTTTTGTTAAGTAATCATTAAGTGTGTGGGGGGGAGTGAAACATATTTGAAATAATTTTTTCTTAAAGAAGAAAAGAAATTCCGTGGTTTGGTCCAAGGAGGAGTTATTTTTAAATAGTGATTCTGTGGGTGCCTTCTTACAACCTAAACTCCTGGGAGCTGGGAGCTGGGATTAGGAGGACCACATGTTAAAGCTGAAGGTTGGCAGAGATGGGGAGGGGGCGGGAGAGGAGGGGATAGAGAGACAGAAAGGGGCTGTGCTTGTACATCAGAGTGTTACATTGACAAGGCAAAGCAGTGTACAGAAGCGTGTGTATATTAGATTCTCGCTTGTATGAAGAGTGTGTCCTGATGCCCCTGAATGTGTGTAGAGAAAACTGACGACCTCATGGGAGATAACTGAGTGGCTAGAAGAACAGAACAAGGGCTTGGCTACTCCATGCTCTTCGCTAACTGAACAATGTGATGATACTCACTGGAAAACAAATAAAATTTGAATTTTTGTAATTACAATATAAAACAATTCATCAAATTCAGTAAGACTTTTGCAGAATCCTATTGGAATTTCATTATGTTTATTATTTGAGGAAAATTAATATTTATATGATATTCATTTCAATTTGTTCAGAGTCAATTTTGCCAATAAAAAGAATGTACCTCATACTGGGGAGAAAAAGAGTGAATTCCTTTTGAAAAGTTTCTGCACCCCGATAAACCTCTCCACTAATGCAGTAATCCAAATCAGACCAAATCAAACTGAATTTTTAAAAAGCCCAGGTTTAATGGATGCCAGCGCTCCCAGGTGGCCTTCCAACCCCCCAGAGAGGAGATGGGGAAGGAAGACCAAAAAACCATGTGCTTGTTCCCTGGGGTACAATTTAAATACCTTGTGGGAGTGGTCTTGAGCATCTCTGGGGAGGGGGGGTCATCATTTGATGGGCTTTCTTGGAAGTGAAGTCTGGACTGAAGCAACTCCCAGGGGAGGGGGCTTGGGATGGAACTTCCACCCAAACATTCCAGACTCTTTAGATATATGGATGCCAGGGGCTGGGGTGAAACCTTAACCTAAACACATTTAATCCCAGCATTTGGGAGGCAGAGGCAGGTGGATCTCTGAGTTCCAGGCCAGCCTGGTCTGCAGAGTAAGTTCCAGGACAGCTAGGGCTACACAGAGAAACCTTGTCTCGAAAAACCTAGGGGGGAAAATGGTTCCCAAAGTATTGTCCTCTCACCATTGATGTCACTAAAAACATATCAGGAAGACAAAGTCTCCACCTCACTCCAGTTCCATAGATCCAGGAGTTTGGAGCTGTCCGTCATAACAAGCTGCCCAAAGAGTGAGCACTCACGTTCTAGTAACTTACAGTATCTGCTTTCATCTGTGAACTGAGATGGCTTGAATAAGCCACTAAAATCACCTCCACTTCTGAGATTCGTGAAGCCCACGGTAAGCTAAACATAATGGATGCTAAAAATTGGGGTTCAAGAAATCACACCCCAATTCAGAAACAACTGCATTGCACAACACTCTTTTATGACCATCTGGTCTCTGTGCAGAGGTGATTTGGATCCAAGAGAGATTCCAGATGTAGTTTAACAAAATTCTTCTGTCAAATGATTTTATAAAAAATCTTTGGTACGTTTTATAAAAACAAGAATTAGGCCAGAGAGGGAGATGGCAAGAATGGTGGTCTCAGCAGCATGGCATCCTGCCAGGGGTATGAAAGTTAAAAATCTGTATCCCATCATCTTTCAAAGCAAAAACCATAACATGAAGCGTGAACCGAGATGAAGTGTTCCCTTTGATCTGTTATGGATGGGGACAGGTTTTCTTACTAAATTAAAAATGATTAACTATATTCTTTTTCTCTCCAAATCTGAAGGCATGTAAAAAAAAAACTGTTCACAGCTGTGCTCTGGAGAATTCGTGAAAAGATGCTACTGCACACAGCTCTGCTCTGACTCCTACAAATGCGCTAGGAAGAAAAGAGAATTCTGTGGAAACCAAAGAACAAGTACAGGGAGCTAATATTCTTCAAAATGGCTTTACTTAAAATTGAAGCTGTATCTCAAAAAAATTTTCATGTAGGGGACTCAGAGTGCTTAGCACTCTTCAGAGGACGTAGGCTCAGCTCTCGGCACCCACATCAGGCATCAGCCACCTGTAATGCAAGCCCCAGGAAAACCTGACACCTCTGGCTTCCACAAGCACTCACCTGCATAGACACATGCACATAATCAAAATGAAACAATTATTTTAATGATCAAGTCTCAGGGCTGGAAACTTAGTTCAGCCATTAAGAACACTGCCTGCTCTTCCAGAAAGCCCAGGTTTGATTCTCAGCACCCACATGCAGCTCACAACCATCTGTAACTCCAGTCCCGGGGGATCCAACACCCTCTTCATTCTGCCTCAGGCACCAGGCATGTTCATGTACACAGACATGCATGCATCCATGCATGTAAATACCAAAGTAATAGTATTTTTTATCAAGTATCAATTTGTATCAAGTCTGGTGTACATGGTTAAAACTTCAGATTGCACCAAATGTAAGGCTCTCCTCCCACCCTGGATCCACAGCTCCGCTCTCCACATGTGATATTTAATGGTTTGGGGTCTACCCTTGCGCAAATGGGTACAGTACTCAAGTACTTAATTGTTGTATTTTGCTTTTTTTCTAGTGATGTAGTAATTTGTTCATCTTTATCTATAAATTCCAATTATCTTGTGCAAAGAGCAAACCTTTCTAGAGCTTGGTAGCTTAACAACTGTGTCTCTTCACTTGTCTTTTGTAGACCAACAGTTCAGTTGAGAGGGGTCTGGCCCCTTCACTGTCAAATGGAGAATGGAACTAGAACTAATGCAGAGCTGGCTGCTCTCTTCCTGTTTTGTGCTGACCCAGCAGCAACCCAGGGTGGCCTTTGACATGCGCAAGTCTAGGTTAATTCACAGCCTCTTCTGAGCCTGTTGCAGCTAGAGACTTCACTATCTGTGTGATAGTTTCCCCAACAGTGAGATGGAAGCTACCCTCTGCTGTGTGCTGTAGCTTCCAAAATAGATTAGCTAGCTGGGCCTGGTCCAGTTACTTGTAATGCTGAGGCAAGGGAGTGGCAATTTCAAGGCCTGCCTGGGCTTCCTTGAGCCCCAAGCCATCTGGGACAGCTAAGTGAGATACTATCTTAAAATTAAAAAGTGTAAAGAATATGATATGGCTCAGTGAGAAAACCTTGCCTCGCACATGGGAGGCTACAGGTTTGAACTCTAAGACTGGAAAGAAAAAGCACATAGTGTTATTGCTATCTTAGTCTGTCGACAAAAGCAATCACCAAAGCATCCTCAGTTTCCATGGCAAAGAGCACATGTACCACCTCAGTGGGAGAAATGGTGAGTTAAAGTGCCAGCATCGTTGGAAAATGCAACTGGACAAAACTACCTGTTCTTGATAGTTGCAGAGCATTACAGTCTACGAGTGCACTGCATCTTAACTAACCCGCTCAATACCATCCATCAAGCCTGTGTGTTTAATTTCATTGTGTTTCAAACTCCCTTCAGATCCCTCTGCCCTGTGGTTCATTTACAGGGATGGGCAATCTGTGGGAGGTAGACCACCCACTCCTGTAAATGAATGCTTATTGGAATACAGCCACGAACCCATTCATTTACGTAAGACCTAGGGATGCTCTGGAGCTAATATTGCAGAGTAGAGGACTGATGTTGCTGTAACAGAGAATCTAAATATTTACTGTCCGTGCTCATACAGTTTCCTAGTCCAGCGTCCACCATCAAAACGGGTTAAGCTGCTATCAGTTAGCCAAACACCTTTACTGACTAATGTGTTTTAGGAGGAAATCTCCAATTATTTGACTCATAATATTTTAAAATGGTCAAGTTCGGAAGATATATAGTAGTTGAGAAATTTTCACACAAAAATCCACAACTAACAAAACGTGAAGCATCTCTGCCTGGCATTTGTATATAGCACTGTAGTCTACCAGCAGTGACGGAGGCTGTCTCTATCAATCCAGCCCCTAGTTCACATCCACATTCTAGTTCACTGCAGGCCTTATCAATCTCAGATTGTAATTGTATTCCAATTGTATGTCACTCATTTCCATCCTGTATGTCTCTAGATTTTAAAAAAAAAACAGCTGCCGTCTATTCCCCCCATATTTAAAGGAGCATTGTCCTAACACAGTAGAAATATTGTGTAACGAAGTAGAAGCATTCCAAGGTCCATCAACAGATGAACTGATAAACAAAATGGGGTATATGATACAATGGAATCTATGCACCCTGAGAAAGAAAGGCCATCCGGTCACACCCTCCATAAGAGCAATGCTTGAAGCCAGTATGCTAAGTGAACATACTACGCACAGAAAGGCAAGTACTATATGAAGCCATATAAGCCACCTACAGGTAGTAGCTAACGTGGTCAAAGAAAGGAACTGGGATTTATTAGTGGTATAGCGTCTCAGTTTAGCCAAGCCTTCTGGAGATGGACGCCATGCCAGTTGATACACCAAATGATACTGAATTATAGTCTGAAAGGGGGCTAAGATGGCATCAGTAAACCTATGTTATCACAACAAAAAAATAAAAGGGAAATGGAGCTGCTAGCAATCCTGAAGTGCAGGCTGGAGCAGCCCATTAGCCAGGATGGCCTCCTTGGCTATTTATGGATTTTCCTCGGGGCAAATGATATAAATGTTGATACCATAATGGGAAAGACAGACAGGAAAATAAGTGTTGTGGGGACAATAAGCATGTTGTTTATTGTCCACTGGCTGGCTATATAAACCACTGAAATAATTGGCGAAGACACATGCTGGGATGTGGATGGATGGAAGCGTGGTGCCTACTGAATGGCATCATTGGCTTCACTGCAGGACTAAAGGTCCTCTGCCAACAAAACCACGTGTTCATAAATTCACTAGAGCAAATAGTAAATTCAACCTGGGTAGCACTCCAAAACAGTACGTACATATTCTACCACTAGACAGGAAAGTCAGTAAGGGGTCCCACCTTCTGCACTTCATCAGTAAAGATGGAAGACCTGCTTCAGCACAAACAATACACAACGTTGTATGGAACTACACTTTTACTGCTGACCAGAGATGCCTTTGTTTCTCCTCCAATGCAAACTGAAGTTACCTCTCCCATTGTATCTGGACCCCAGTGATGTGCATCATCTACAGAACACTCTGGAAATTGTGTTTTAGAACTCCAGGGCCAGGTCATAGCAAATCCCAAAGTTTTTATACAACTGTCCTGGAACATTCCTTTTAGAGGTCTGAAGTTACTGGGTATTGTCCTGCTACAGAGGCCAGACACAGACATCAGAGTTCTCAGGCTTGCCAACCATCCAACCATCATTGCCAAGCTCAGCATGGAAGAAAACTGTTTTGAATGCTCTACATTAGCTCATCTATTCTGTCTAAAGTGTAAGATTATTTCTGTCTAAATTCCTGCTCCAACATCAGGCTGGATGGCTACTGCATTAAGCCACTGAATTTTGCACAAATGTTTTTACACAACGGTGGAAGACAGAAGCACCTAAGCAACGTCTATAGTATGTGAGTTTGCTGTTCACTGTAGCTTGACCTTGAACAAAATCCAGTCACATTTTCTTGGTTATTTCAAACTCTATGCTATTCTACACCAATAGCAGTGGTCCTCAACCCAAGGATCCTGATCCCTTTGGGGGTCAAGTGGCACTTTCACAGGGATCACCTGAGGCCATCAGAAAACACAGATATTTACATTACGATTCATAACAGTAGCATAATTACAGTTATGAAACAGCAATGAAAATAATTTTATGGTTGGGGTTCACCACAACATAAGGAACCATAATAAAAGGGTGTAGCATTAGGAAGGTTGAGAACCACTGATCTAGAGAGGTGTGGGGTGGTATGTTCTGTAAACTAGGCTTCTACAAAACTGCACTTGAGGGACTATGTAGGTGGTCCATTCATTAAAGTGTTAGCCACACAAGTCTGAAGATCCAAGTTCAGGCTCCCTAACACCCACTTAAAAAGACAGCATGGTGGTACATTTTTATAATCCCAGCTCTGTGGAAGTGAATTTAGGAGGACCCCGAGCTCAATGGCTTGCCAGTTTAGCCATATTGATGAGCTCCACATTCACTGGAAGATACTGCCTCAAAAATAAGGTAGAGAGCAATTGAGAAACATAAAAGACAGCCAAAACTGACATTTGTCCTCCACATGCACAAGGACACACATGTACACTTGTTACACCTACATGTATACACACATACTCTACCGCCATATCCTCTTCCACACGCTATAATCCCCTTGAAACCCTTCTAGAAGAAGTTAAAGGTACAAATGATAAAAACAGATATAAAAAGAAGGATGATCTCCAGCATGGGTCCTTTTTTGCATTTGAAGGCTAAAGTCATTTTCTCTATGACTTCACCAGGTCATTAACACAAGAAGATGACCTTCTGAAGCCCTGGTTCCCAATCCTGGCCCCCTCCTTAAAAAATTCCAGAGTCATCCCTCCTGCACACAGCCTTCACGGTGACATTTGTTAGATAGCCAAGAAAACACAGAACTCCCAAATGAAATAACTATAACCTGGTCTTTGCTGCTGACTCGGAGGTCACTTGTGAGAGTCCCCGGTCCTGCAGTAAACTGCAAACTCTGAAGGCAGGACATTGGCTGAATCTGTTCCTTACTCTCGGTGCAGTTGCATGGTATCCAAAAATTCCTGACAACTTTCCATCTAACTCCTTTGCTTGAAAGTCTTGGTACTTGCTCTAGGACAAGGGATTATTAAGTTTACAACTTAGTTAAACAGGTTTATAGCTCTCTAAAGAAAATTTATCTCCTTTTGGTAGATATTTCTGGTCCAGTACTATTTTTAAATAATTAAAAATTTTCTTCCTTCAGCAGTGTAATACTGTGGTTGTCTGATTCTTGCTTTTGAGATAAACAGTTTTGTTGAATTTTCAATGTTCAGAAGTTGTTGACAACAGATGCCTGCCAGGAGAGGGAGAGTCAGCTTTCTACACGGTCCTCCATGTACAAGGCCACATGTACAAGAGTATATGGGCAGCATAAATTTGACTTGATGGATTTAGAAGAAGGAGGAGAAAGAGGAGGGGAAGAAGCGGAAGAAAAGGAAGAAGAGGAGGAAGAGGATGTCACAAACTTACTTGCGTGGGTAGAGAAGTCCAGGTGGATCTGGGAGGAGTTGGGGGAGGGAGTATGAATATGATCCAAAATATGTTGCATGAAATTCTCAAAGAAAAAAATTTAATTACTAAAAAATGCAATAAAATGAAGTTGGGGCTAGAAAGCTGGCATAGTACTTAAGAGCCCTCAAAACTTTTCCAAAAACTCAGGTTTGGTTCTCAGAACCCATTACAGGGCAGTTTACCACCTCCTGTAACTCCAGCTCCTAGGGATCTGACACATCCTCTTCTGGCACCAAGAGCACCCACACACACGTGTCTACACACACACACACACACACACACACACACACACACACACACGAAAGTACATTTTTAAACGCAAATAAATGAAGCATGAAAATCAGGACTTGAGAGATGGCTTAGTGGATAAAAGAGCCTGTCACCAAGCCTGGTGATCCAAGTTCAATCCCTGGGACAAAAATGTTGAAAAAAGAGAACTGACTCCTACAAGTTGTCCTCTGATCTCTGTATGTGTACCATGGCACATATGTGCCCCCACATATACCAAAAAATAAGTGAAACATAATAAAAGTGAAAAATCAGAAGATGCCCAGTACAATATTAAGTGTATTTTCAGTAATTTAGACCTAAAATTAAGATTATGGGTACAGCTGATTTCCTACAGCATTACTTTAAGAATATGAGCCATTCAAAAAACAAACAAACTGGGCAGTGGTGGCGTTTGCCTTTAATCCCAGCACTTGGGAGGCAGAGGCAGGCAGATCTCTGTGAGTTTAAGGCCAGCCTGGCCTACAAGAGCTAGTTCAGGACAGGCTCCAAAGCAACACAGAGAAACCCTGTCTCAAAAAAACAGAAAAGAAAAACAAAAACAAAAAAAGCCTAAAAGAAGTCATGTGGTGGTGCACACCTTTAATCCCAGCACTCAGGAGGCAGAGACAGTCAGATCTCTGTGAGTTCGAGGCCAGCCCGGTCTACAGAGTGAGTTCCAAGACAGGCTCCAAAGCTACGCAGAGAAACACTGTCTCGAAAAACAAAATACAAAAACAAAAAGAATATGAGCCATGGTTTATGAGCCCAAGGAGAGGGGTTGGAATAGAGTTAGATCTATTTTAGTTTTATAACATCTGCCCAGTTACTGTTTTCCCAGGAGTCTCTGCAGTCACCCCACAACTTAGCCACTTACTGCAGCAGTTCTGGTCTAGAACCTGTCAGAATTGTGTGTGTGTGTAACTGTTAGCAACCCCAGATACTGCCTTTAGCCCTGTCCCTACTGTATGGTAAATACATAATTACATGGTAAATGGAAACCACACAATGGTGACTTCTCTATCCCTCTTTCTTTTCTTCCTTTCCTATCTCCCTTGTTCCTATCTACCTTCCTTTCTTTTCCTCTCCATTGCCTAGATTTCAGCACAGAACCAACTTGGGGATGGAAAAATGCCTCAGTCAGTAAAGTGCTTGCCACATCAACATGAGAACCTGACTCCCATCCCCAGAACCCACTTAGAGAAAACCTGGCATGGCGGTGACTGCTGGCAATCTCAATGCTGAGGAGGCAGAGAAAAGGGGATCCCCAGGCTGACTGGCAGCCCATCTAGCTAAGTCAGCGAGCTCCAGTCCAGTGAGAGACTATCTCCAAACACAAGATGGGCAGCTCCTGAGGAGCAGCAACCTCTGGCCTCCACACATCTATGCACAAATTTGCATGTGCACCCTGCCCCCAACATATACATGCACCTGAAAACACATATACATGTATACATACTAAAATGAAAATATCTGTAAAAATATTTGTGGAATTGAAATGAATTTTCTGATTCTTGTTTTTGTTTTTTGTTTGTTTGTTGGGCTTGAGGGTTAGATTTTTGTTGTTGTTGTTTGTTTTGTTTTGTTTTGGTTTTTGGTTTTTTGAGACAGGTTTCTCTGTTGCCTTGGAGCCTGTTCTGGAACTCGCTCTGTAGACCAGGTTGGCCTCGAACTCACAGAGATCAGCTTGTCACCATCTCCCAAGTGCTGGGATTAAAGTTGTGCACCACCACCACCCGGGGAATTTTCTGACTCTTGAACAATTAAAAAGAAGCATGCACCCACTAAAGATGAAATGTAATAAGCTAATATTTCCTAAACATTCCTTCAGACTATATTTCATGAAGGTTGAGAAGAAATACCCCAGTTGGCAACTTATCTCAAGACTTTGCAACTATATTTGAAAGAAAGGGGGAAATACAAAATGTTGTACAAAGATACAGGAGGGACGCACACATGTAATTTGAGAAGGGCACGTAGAGAGATACACACTGACAAAGAGGATGTCACAGGGACCATGACTGTCAGACCTCCCAGAGCTCAGAAGAAAGATAAATGGCTGTGGGTTCAGCTCAATGGTAGAGCTGCTCACGTGCACGGGGCCCTGGGGTCAGTACTCAGGCCCCACAAACAAACAGAAAAAGGAATTAAACTATGGGAGAAAGATAATTCAGTGACGTCAGCAAAAGAAGCTTTTTAAAAAAAATAAGTTCCAAAATTGTAGATGGTGGAAGAGAATGAAAAGAATGTTGTAGACTGAGAATAGAGTGCAGTGATAAGAGTGTTTCCCTAGCGTGCATGAAGTCCTAGGTTCAACCACCAATAAGGGAGAAAAAGAAAAGGGCACAAAGCATGAAATACACCATGACCGTTCTGGGAGTGGTGACTACACCAGGCTAATTAGGGAAAGGGCACAGGGGGACGCAGGCGACAAGCAGGCGAGTTAGTCAGGACCTGACAGCAGAAAGCAAACACAGAGCTTCGAACGGTAGAAACGTATGAAAATCTGTCATAAATGGGAGACTATAAAAAAGTTGTCTCAGATCTTCCCAATATAGTTCTTAAAAACTCAACATGGTCACCACATTTATGTATAAATAATTATTTTGTTTGGAGACGTCAACTGGAAAATACAAAGCAAAAGAAATCTTCCTGTGACATAATGTAATTTCTTCAGTATTTTTTTTCCTGCAAAACCAACACAGATGGAAAAGTAGTTTGAGGCAGGGCGTGTCTTAATTAGCTGCCTGAGGGACCAGAGGTTTGGGTATGACTCACGAGAGTCACTTAACATCAAGCCACCCAGAGGATGCCATGAATCACCCAAGTTGCCATCTGGAAATGTCGCTATGGAATGTTTGGGACACAGCCCAGCTGCCGGAGTTCCAGCCCCTCTTCCTAGAAGACTATTAACACGTCGGAGCTTGGTTCTTGACTAACCATTCTTTTCTTTCTTTATTTTTCTAAAAGACTTAGTTAGTTACTCTTATTTTGTGTGTCTTGGAACTTAATTATTTTCCTTAATAATTAACCTAAGTTACAGACTATGTGGTTTCTCAATAGAAACTGATGTGTTCTAGCCATGTGACATTTCCTTGTTTTATTTTTAGTCATTACAACTCTATTTAAACTAACATTATTATTATTATTAGCAGTGCAGCTTAGGAGGAAATCATCTTCATAATAGTCCACAGGTTAACATGCCCAGTTTTCATGAGATAAACGCACCACATTACAGGCAGTAGGGGTCTCCCCAAACCCACTCACCCATGCCAGGTACTAGAGAAAGATGGCAGCAGCAAACGTGAAGACACAGCAGAAGGAAAAGACATTCAGGAACCTGTGGTCTTGGGACCTTTCCTACCCAAGATTTACCAGTCAGGGACTTTCCTTCTGGTGGACTGACACTTGAACTTAACTGTCACCTGCTGCTCCTGTGACATAGGCACTCAACCACTAAGCTAACACCCCAGCCTTTGGCTTTTTGAGACAGACTGGTCTTGAACTCTTGACCTTTCTGCCATAACTTTCCCCAATGCCAGGTGTACAGAAGTGTGCCTCCATGCCTGGATTGGAGCAGTGCGTTTTAATAGATTCCTGAAGACATCAGAAGGCTCAGCTGATGTCCATTTTGCCTTGTTTTCCAGAGGTGAACAGAATCAACAACAACAAAAATCAGAGCTGGAGTTTCACTGTCTGGCACTAGCTGAAAAGAGCCAGCTACCATGTCTGCTCTGATCTTTATTCATAAGGAATTCAAAGCCAGGCTAGTAATTCTGCAGAAACATTTGCAGGTGAGCAACCATATGTATGTTTGTGAACCATATGCATGTCTAGTGCTCACAGAGGCCAGAAAAGGACATTGGATCCTCTGGAACTGGAATTACAGAATGCTGTGAGTGGCCATGTACATGTTGGGAGCAGAACCCAGGTCCTGTGGGAAAGTAGCCAGTGTTCCTAAGCAATGAGGTATCTCTGTAGTCCCCTGGCCTAAGCAGCATTTACAGTCACTAGGAGAAACACATTGGGAGCAGCTCCAGAAAGGAGCTAACCTCGGACTCCCTTGTTGTATGGAAGAGAAGATCGGAATGGAGCTGCTGGCTGGATGTGAGGTCCATTGACCTTTACTCAACCTTAAGGTCGAGTTCCTGTAGAAACGCTGTTAGTGTAGTGTGCGTTGTCCCTGCTGAAGTTTCCTTGGATGCATTCACCACCATTTGCAGACAGAACATGACACCAGCCCCGATTCACCTGTTCACATTCATCCAATCTCCACAGCATGGCTCCTTACATTTAGAGATAAGAAGGAACATTAAGCGTAATTATCCCCATCCAGAGGAAAACAGCCATTCTGCGATCTTCTGAAAATGACTCTCTGTGATGGTTAGACTTGGGGATGGGGAAACAGACACTGGGATGTGCAGCATCCACCAGAGATGAAGGGTCAGCACCCAGCCACCAGCTGTTCTGACTCTAATTTATATAGTGTTATGTGAGGCCATTTCCACGCAGGTAAAGTGCACGTTGAATATACTTCCCTCTGGGCCCCGCGACACTCCTCTTTACTGGCCTCCCATCAGCCCTTTCATTCCTCCAGCCAGTTTCCCTTCTACCTTCATGTCGTCTATTCCTAACTGATTTTATGTATCTGTAAATTCTAGAATCCACAGTGAGAGAACATACACCATGTCTTTCTGAGACTGACTTAGTTCACTTAATATGGTTGTCCCCACTTGTATCCACTTTCCTGCAGATGACAGAACCTGATGTCCTGGCATTCGAGGCTGTGTTCCTAGAGAGACTCCTTCCTTCATACCAGAGACAGCAGTGACTGCCCTGCTAGTACATATTTAATACAAAACCCACATTATCTAGGTTTTTATTATCCACACTCCTGACCTCTTCCTCTGTCAAACACTCGCACAGAAAACTAAATCTCTCTTTGCCCCAAATCACCCAGAACCTGGTACTGGGCAATGAGGGACAGCTGTTATGGGCCAGAGCCTGCCAAAATGACTCCAAGTGTCCAATCCTAAACTCACTGGACACATCCGCCAGTTCACTCACTCTTTCCCATGAAAATCCTAGTAGATGCTCTGGGCTGTGCTCCACCATCCACCCCACCCACTTGCTTCCTGACCGGCCCTGGGGCTGCTGTTCGTGGTTTTGTATGCAAAGCACAAGTCCTGTTACCAGGGATGGGTGAGTGTGAAGTTCTTCCTTCTCGTCACTTACATTGTATGTCATACCACACTGAAATAAAATAATTCCTGTCACAAACTTTAGAATACCTCCTACCAAAGGGCTACCAAGAAGGACCCCTGATGTCAGAGAGCAAATGACAGCTGTAAGTTGCTTTAAGAAAGGTAGTCAGTATCTTTTAACCATGGTGGAAGCTCAGACATAAAGATTTCCCTGATGTTCAAATGCAGTGTGTGTGTATGTGTGTGTGTGTGTGTCTTGTGACCATGCATGTCCAAGGACTGATATAAAAAGATAGATCTAATTAGCTCTAAACATAACCAAGCATATCTCTGTGGTCCTGACAATGGTGGGAAAAATCCCAGCTGTGGCTGCTCAGTTTCTGTTCATTAATTAAAACCTAGAACATTCTGAGCTGTCTGTTTTCTATTATTTAATTATAATTTGGAACATACTAAGAACCACAGTTGGTGAGAGGTGGTGAAGAGACTCCAGGCACAGGCAGAAGCCAGATCATGCAATCTCACGTAAATAACTACATAAGCTATATATAGATTTTTACCCTCTAGGTGATAGACTTGTTGAAGACATGGCATATGCGTTACACCTGGAAAGACCCATCATGGAGAGAGCTCATGTTCAAAATGTGTAATACATGAGCAAATAAGACTTGGAAACTTTAAGAGGTTTCTAAGAAAATGGAAGAGATCCTATGAACAGTGCAGGTAGTGGGGTCATGAAAATCTTTGTAACTGCTGGACACAGTAATACATGCCAGCAATCCTCCTTGCATTTGGGAAGCAGATGCAGGAGGATCAGGATTCAAAGGACAGTCTTGGCTGCAGAGAGAGTTTGAGGCCAACCTGGGATACATGAGATCCACTTCTCAAAACAAAACATATCAAAAAACATAAACAAAAACAAAAAACCCTTTTTAATCAATAACAAAATTTAGAGGCTAAGAAAGAAAGGACAAAACATAGGAACCCAAAACATTTCCATGGCAACTACAGCAAAAACAATATCAGTAAACCAGTGGTTCATTGCTGAGGGAGTCTTCCAATTCTAAAAACAGATGATGCCAGTCGCGTGAGGATCCCTGATGAGTTCACAACTGGGGGGATTAAAACTAATAGTAGGAAGAAGGGCAGAGATGCAATGAGAGCATTTCAGAGGCTAGCTATTCCAGATGACCAACAACCTATTTTCAGATGTCAAAATTTCACAGCCTGGGAATGTGTTCACAGGCTCAATCACGTATGGAGAGCCCACCCGGCACGCATCACGCTAAGCTTCAATCTACAAATGCTGTTCACTTCCAAACAAAGGTCTTGTTTCCTGAATAAAGATATTATAAAAAAGAAGAAATACGCAAGCTATGTTTAGATTTTAGATTACTTAATACAGGCACTTGGAGCTCCATGTGTTGTCTTTGTGTGTATGTTGTGGGGCAGCCATGCACTCATGAGCACCCAGGCAAAGGCCAGAGGAAGCTCTCAGGAATTCTGTTCTATTCCATTGAGGCAGCGTCTCTCACTGAACTGGTTGTAGACAGACAGTCAGCAAGCTGGGATCCTCCTGTCTACACCTCGCACAGCACCGGTGTAACAGGTCTGCATGCAGCCACATTAGGCTCTTTACATGGGTGCTGGGGATTTGAACTCAGGTCCCCATGCCTGGACAGTAAGCGCTTACCCACCCAAGCCGCATCTCTAGTCCCTCCTTTAAGAAAGACATATCCCCTTTGAGGAAATTTATAAGGGAATAGCTATACTGTTTCACGCTAGACTTCTTCTCTCGGGAGCTCCGGGAGCTTTGGGAAACATGCATCTAGGCCCTGGTTCAAAGGAAGCAGAAGGGTAAAGGAATTGGTATCTGAATATACGTACCAGCCTTTGCAGCAGCCTGAGCTGCCTGGGGACCCTGAGTGCGACCTGGAAAGACAGAAGAAATGTGAAATAAGACGGGGAGGTATTCATAACCGAGTCCTGTGAAGGCGTTAGAACCCGTTCAAATTTCCCGCTAAGGATATCTGGCATGAAAAGCCGTTCAGAGGGGTGTTTGTTTGTTTGTTTGTTTGTTTTGATTAGAAAGTGTTTTTCTAGGCTGGAATTAGAATCTATCTTTCTTACTCTGCTTGACTCAGAACCCATGAGGTCAAACTACCTCATCATCGGGGTGTACCTACATCTGTAACAGTGACGAAAGCAGAGACACCCACAGGATGCTTGCATTCTGCTTCACTCAGTCTTTGGATTGCCATTAAATTCCTTGCTATTGTGTCCACTACATCATTGTAATACAAACATTTGGCCTTATTCTGGTAAGTTCCTAGTCAATGCAAAGGTCTAGGAAAACCAGGCACAACACTGAAGGTACCCTGCATTGCCTTAAAGATGTCTACTTTCTCATAGGCAAGAGATGGATGCAGAAAAATAACAAAAATTTCTTTTAAAAAAATCACAGGGGCTGGAGAGATGTCTCAACAGTAAAGAGCTCTTCAAAGGACCCAAGTTCAATACCCAGCACCCACATGGTGACTCACAACAATCTATAACTACAGTTCCTACAGATCAAATACCCTCTCTGGCCTCCGCAGGCACCAGGTATACAAATGGTATACACCCATACAGACAGGCAAAACACTTATAAACATAAAAATAAATAATCTTAAATAAGTAAATAATTAAAAATTAAAATCACAGTAATAATTAGTCAGTCCCTCTGGGCTTATTTAAAAATTCTAACTGCTCTTTGAGTATCACACACAGGAAACCTCTGTTTAAACAACAGAAACTTAACGGTTACTGCTAGGAGTAAAAAATTTTCCTTTGGAAAATATAGAAGAGATACTTGAAAAGGATGTTCAGGCTTTTCATATTTACAAATCTATTTTGTGTTTAACTGTGTGCTTGCATCTATCTACGTATGGTGCTGTACCTGCACCAGGAGCCTGGGACTCCCCTGGAGCCAGAGAAAACTCAGTGACAACAGGAAGCACGCTTGACCTCTGAGCCATCTCTCCAGCCCCTAGCTTCACACATTTTTTTTTTTTTGAGGAGGAAAGGGTTTATTTGGCTTACACTTTTTTCAAGAGAACAGATTTTTTGCATTGATTTTTATTGAGCTCTACATTTTTCTCTGCTCCCCTCCCCACTTCACCCTCCCCCAAGGTCCCCATGTTCCCAATTTATTCAGGAGATCTTGTCTTTTTTACACTTCCCATGTAGATTAGATCTATATAAGTCTCTTTTAGTATCCTCATTGTTGTCTAGGTTCTCTGGGATTGTGATTTGTACGCTGGCTTATGTTTAAAAACTACCTATGAGTGATTACATGTGATAATTGTCTTTCTGGGTCTGAGTTACCTCACTCAATATGATATTTTCTAGCTCCATCCATTTGCCTGCAAATTTCAAGATGTTGTTATTTTTTTCTGCTGTGTAGTACTCCATTGTGTAAATGTACCACATTTTCCTAATCCATTTTTTGATCAAGGGGCATTTAGGTTGTTTCTAGGTTTTGGCTATGACAAACAATGCTGCTATGAACATAGTTGAGTACATGTCTTTGTGGCATGGTTGAGCATCCTTTGGATATATACCCAAAAGTAGTATTGCTAGTCCTTGAGGAAGGTTGTTTCCTAATTTTCTGAGAAATTGTCACACTGACATCCAAAGGGGCTGTACCAACTTGCATTCCCACCAGCAATGCAGGAGTGTCCCCTTTATCTCACAACCTCTCCAGCACAAGTTGTCGTCAGTGTTCTTGATCTTGGCCATTCTTACAGGTGTAAGATGGAATCTCAGAGTTGTTTTGATTTGCATTTCTCTGATGACTAAGGATGTTAAGCATTTCCTTAAGTGTCATTAAGCCATTTTAGATTCTTCTGTTGAGAGTTCTCTGTTTAGGTCTGTACTCCATTTTTTTTATTGGATTATTTGTTCTTTTGATGACCAATTTCTTGAGTTCTTTGTATATTTTGGAGATCAGACCTCTGTCTGATGTGGGGTTGGTGAAGATCTTTTCCCATTCTGGAGGCTGTTGTTTTGTCTTGTTGACCATGTCCTGTGTTTTACAGAAGCTTTTCAGTTTCAGGAGGTCCCATTTATTAATTGTTTCTCTCAGTGTCTGTGCTACTTGGGTTATATTTAGGAAGTGGTCTCCTGTACCAATGTGTTCAAGTGTACTTCCCACTTTTTCTTCTATGAGGTTCAGTGTGGCTGGCTTTATGTTGAGGTCTTTGATCCATTTGGACTTGAGTTTTGTGCATGGTGATATATATGGGACTATTTTCATCTTTCTACATGTTGATATCCAGTTATGCCAGCACCACTTGTTAAATATACTTTCTTATTTCCATTGATATTTTTTACTTCTTTGTCAAAAATCAGGTGTTTGAAAGTGTGTGGATTAATATATGGGTCTTCTATTCGGATCCATTGGTTCTCCTGTCTATTTTTATGTCAATACCAGGCTGTTTTCAGTACTGTCACTCTGTAGTAGAGTTTGAAGTCAGGGATTGTGATGCCTCCAGAAATTCTTTTATTGTACAGGATTGCTTTTGCTATCCTGGGTTTTTTGCTTTTCCATATGAAGTTAAGTACCGTTCTTTTGAGGTCTGTGAAGAATTTTGCTGGGATTTCTCTGGGCATTGCATTGAATCTGTAGATTGCTTTTAGTAAGAGTGTCATTTTCACTATGTTAATTCTACCTACCCAAGAGCATGGGAGATCTTTCCACTTTCCGCTGTCTTCTTCAATTTCTTTCTTCAAATATTTCAAGTTCTTATCATACATGTCTTCCACTGGGTTTGGTTAGAGTTATTCCGAGATATTTTATGTTATTTGTGGCTATTGTGAAGGGTGATGTTTCTCTGATTTCCTTATCAGCCCATTTATCATCTGTGTAAAGGAGGGCTACTGATTTTTTTGAGTTAATCATGTATCCTGCTGAAAGTGTTTATGAGTTGTAGAAGTTCCTTGGTAGAATTTTTGGAATCGCTTATGTAAACTATCATATCATCAGCAAACAGTGAGAGTTTGACTTCTTCTTTCCCAATTTGTATCCCCTTGATCTCCCTTTGGTGTCTTGTTGCTCTAGCTAGGACCTCAAGAACTATATCAAATAGATATAGAGAGAGTGGACAACCTAGTCTTGTTCCTGATTTCAGTGGGATCGCTGGGAGTTTCTCTCCATTTAGTTTCATGTTGGCTGTTGGCTTGCTGTATACTGCCTTTATTATGTTTAGGTATGTTCCTTGTATCCCTGCTTTCTCTAAGACCTTTATCATGAAGGGATGTCGTATTTTGTCGAAGGCTTTTTCAGCATCTAATGAGATGATCATGTGGTTTTTATTTTTCAGTTTGTTTATATGGTGGATTACATTGACAGATTTTCATATGTTGAATGATCCCTGCATCTCTGGAATGAAGCCGACTTTATCATGGTGGATGATGGTTCTGGTGTGTTCTTGGATTCGATTTGCCAGTATTTTATTTAGTATTTTTGCCTCAATGTTCATGAGTGAGATTGGTCTGTAATTCTCTTTCTTAGTAATGTCTTTCTGTGGTTTGGATATCAGGGTAATTGTAGCCTCATAAAAAGAGTTTGGCAATGTTCCTTCTGCTTCTATTGTATGGAACAATTTGAAGAGTATTGGTATTAGTTCTTCTTTGAAATTCTGAGCTGAAACCAACTGGTCCTGGGCTTTTTTTGATTGGGAGACTTTTGATGACTGATTCTATTTCTTCAGCAGTTATAGGTCTGTTTAATTTACTTATCTGGTCTTGATTTAATTTTGGTAAGTGATATTTATCCAGAAAGTTGTCCATTTCCTTTAAGTTTTCCAATTTTGTGGAGTACAGGTTTTCGAAATATGACCTGATGATTCTCTAGATTTCCTCCATGTTTGTTGTTATGTCCCCCCTTTCATTTCTGATTTTGTTAATTTGAATATTCTCTCTCTGCCTTTTGGTTAGTTTGGATAAAGATTTGTCTATTTTGTTGATTTTCTTGAAGAATCAACTCTGTCTCATTGATTCTTTGTATTGTTTTCTTTGTTTCTATTTTGTTGATTTCAGCTCTCGATTTGATTATTTCCTGCCTTCTAGCTCTCTTGGGTGAGTTTGCTTCTTTTTGTTCTAAAGTTTTAAAATGTTCTGTTAATTCACTAGTGTGGGATTTTTCTGGCTTCTTTATGTAGGCATTTAGCGCTATGAACTTTCCTCTTAACACTGCTTTCATTGTGTCCCATAAATTTGGGTATGTTGTGTGGTCATTTTCATTGAATTTTAGGAAGTCTTTAATTTCTCCCTTTATTTCTTCTTTGATCCATTGATGATGATTGTTAAATTCCCATGTGTTTGTGGGATTTCTGGAATTAGTGTTGCTGTTGAATTCTAGTTTTAAGCCATGGTGATCTGATAAGATACATGTGGTTATTCGATATTTTTTTGTATCTGTTGAGGTTTGTTTTGTTACCGGGTCAGTGGTCAATTTTTGAGAAGGTTCCATGAGGTGCTGAGGAGAAGGTATATTCTTTTATGTTTGGATGGAATATTCTATAGATGCCTATTAAGTCCATTTGAGTCATAACATCTGTTAGTTCTCTTATTTCTCTATTAATCTTTTGTCTGACTGACATGTTCAGTGGTGAGAGTGGAATGTTGAAGTCTCCCACTGTGTGTGTGGTTTAATGTTTCTTTTACATATGAGTGCCCTTGTATTTGGGGCATAGATGTTCAGCATTGAGATTTCCTCTTGATGTATTTATCCTGTGACTAATATGAAATGTCCTTCTTTGTCTCTTTTGATTGATTTTAGTTTGAAGTCTATTTTGTTAGATATTAGGATAGCTACACCCGCTTGTTTCTTAGGTCCATTTGATTGGACATTTTTTTCCCCAACCTTTTACTCTGGGGCAATGTCTGTCTTGAGGTTGAGGTGTGTTTCTTGTATGTAGAAGAAGGATGGATTCTGTTTTTGTATCCAATCTGTTAGCCTGTGTCTTTTTATAGGTGAGTTGAGCCCATTTATATTAAGGGATATTAATGACCAGTAATTGCTATCTCTTGTTAATTTAGTTTTCGTTGTTGGTGATGTTAATTTGTATGTTTTTTCCTTCTTTGGGATTTGCTGCTGTGAGATCATCAATTGTCTGTGTTTTTGTTGATGTAGCCAACTTCCTTGGAGTTTTCCTTTTAGTACTTTGTCTAGAGCTGAATTTGTGGCTAGGAATTGGCTAAATATGATTTTGTCATGGGATATCTTATTTTGTCCTTCTATGGTGATTGAAAGTTTTGCTGGGTATAGTAGTCTGGGCTGGCATCCATGGTCTCTTAATGTCTGGATAACGCTTAACCACAACCTTCTGGCTTCCATTGTCTCCAATGAGAAGTCAGGTGTAATTCTGATAGGTCTGCCTTTATATGTTACTTGGCCTTTTTCCTTTGCAGCTCTTAATATTCTTTCTTTATTCTGCATGTTTAGTGTTTTGATTATTATGTGACAAGAGAACTATTTTTTTGATCCAGTCTATTTGGTGTTCTGTATACTTCTTATATCTTAATAGGCATATCTTTCTTTAGGTTGGGAAAGTTATCTTCTATGATTTTGTTAAATATATTTTCTGTGCTTTTGAGTTGAACTTCATTTCCTTCTTCTATACCTATTATTTTTAGGTTTTGTCTTCTCATGGTCTCCCATATTTCCTAGATATTTTGTGTTAAGCTTTTGTTAGATTTAATGTTTTCTTTGACTGATGAGTCTATTTCCTCTATTGTATTTTCAGTGCTTGGGATTCTCTCTTCCATCTCTTGTATTCTGCTGTTTATGTTTGCATTTGTGGTTCCTGATCATTTTCTCATGATTTCTGTTTCTATAATTTCCTTGGCTTGTGTTTTCTTTACCATCTCTATTTCTTCAGTTTTCAAGTCTTGACTAGTTTCTTTCATATGTTTGATTGCTTTTTCTTGGTTTTCTTTAGGGATTTGCTGATGTCTTCCAATTTTTTGTTTGTTTTTACTCCATTTCTTTGAGGGAATTTCTTATTTCCTCTTTAAGAGTTGCAAACATTTTCTTGAAATTATTATTTAGGTCATTTTCTTCTGCTTCATCTATATTTGGTTGCTCAAGTCTTGCTGTTGTAGGTTCTCTAGATTTTACTGCTGTTGTGTTGCTCTTTATGGTGTTGCATGTGTTCTTACCTTGGCTACTCATCTTTTCCTCTAATTGGTGTGGTTGGGGCTGTCTGTGACATCTAGATTAATCTTCTAGATGCCAGTGGATCCAAGGCTCAGATGGTTGTTCCTCATGGTGCAGTCAGTGCCACAGTTCTAATTACCCCATTGGTCACTCCATGATCCTGGAGGTTGCTCAGTGCTCCAGGGGTTTGCTCTGCTCCAGTGGAGTTTGCTGTCTCAGGCCTGCTCTAATCTAGGTTGCTGGCTCAGACCTGTTTCTTTAAATGTCCCTGGTCTGGATCTGCTCCTGTGGAGGTCCCTTGCTTGGGGTTGGTCCTGCAAAGGTCTCTGGCTCTAATCTTCTCCCTCAGAGGTCTCAGACTCACACCCAGACCTGTAGGGGTCCTGGCTAAGGTCTACTCCCCCAGAGGTCCCAGACTCACGCCCAGACCTGCAGGGGTCCTGGCTCAGGTCTGCTTCCTCAAAGGTCCCAGATCCACACCAGGACCCACAGAGGTTTCTGCTTCCTGCTTACTCCCTCGGAGATCCCAGACCCCTGCCAGGACCCACAGAGGTCCTGGCTCAGGCCTAGTTCCTTGAAGGTCCCAGATCCATGCCCAGACCCACAGGGGTCCTGGCTCAGGTCTACTCCCTCAAAGGTTCCAGATTTACTCCCAGACCCAACCCACAGCGGTCTCTGGCTCTGGCCCACTCACTCAGTGGTTGCTCCCCTGTACCTGCTCCTGTGGAGTTTGCTGTCTCAGGTCTGCTCCAGCCCAGGTCACTGGCTCAGTCCTTGGCTTTACACATTTTTAAATAGTTTTTTGAAGTGTAATTTTTTTGTTTTTGGTTTTTCAAGACAGGGTTTCTCTGTGGCTTTGGAGCCAGTCCTGGAACTAGCTCTTGTAGACCAGGCTGGTCTCGAACTCACAGAGATCCGCCTGCCTCTGCCTTCTGAGTGCTGGGATTAAAGGCATGCACCACCACCGCCCAGCGAGATGTAATTTTTATACCATGAAATTCACTCATTTTTGTGCACAAGTAAAAGTGTCTTCCTCTGTAAGGAATGGGCAGCCATCGCCACAGTCAGAGCAGTTTTTATTAACTTCCTAAAAATAAACTCTGGAGCCTGGGCAGATGGCTTTCTAGGAAAAGTTTTTGCTGCAAGCATGAGGCCTTGAGTTGAATTCCAGGTGTGCTCATAGGAAGCCAGGTGCAGCAGCACACACATGGAGTCCCAGAACTGGTGCAGAGTGGGGTGGAGGGCACAAGAGGATGCCTGCAGCTTTCTGGCTAGCCAGTCAGTAGAAACAGCAAGCCCAGCTTCAGTGAGAGTCTCTGCCTCAGAAAATAAGGCAGAGGGTGATGTGGAAGGGAATCTTACGTGAACTACACAGAGAGAGAGAGGAAGAGAGAGAGACTCAGAGACACATCCACAGACAGACACACAGAGACACCTACACACAGAGACACACACACACAGAAACACCTACATGGAGAGATACACATACACAGACACACAGAGACACATACACAGACAGACACACACAGAGACACACACACTTTCCACACCTGGTCAACACCTCACAATTACTCATCCCTAGGCCTTGGCAAACACTAAGCTATTTTATATGATCAGTTTATATAAATGGAATTATACACCATGTATATTTTTTGAATTTTGCATTTTGAATATTGGTTTCAAGACTCATCTACACTGTAGCAGACACTACTTTATTCCTTTTTATTGCTGAATAGTATTCCATTGTGTGGGTATACTACATTTTGTTTATCTGTTCATCACCTTATGGACATTTGCATTATTGTTTCCCTTTGGCTGGTATGAATGATTCATAACTTAAATGAAAATTTAATTTTCATACACAGATAGTCTTTCCTGAGGATACAGAGATATATTTATGCAGTAAATTTTACTTTTAAGAAAGTGCAAAACTGCCTGCCCACACAAACCTACACACATATCCCACCATGAACATGTACTCATACCCCTATACACACAAACATACACACACCATACACACACACACACACACATAAACATGTGCTCATACCCCTATACACACAAACATACACACACCATACACACACACATAAACATGTACTCATACCCCTATACACACAAACATACACACCACACACACACACACAAACATGCACTCATACCCCTATACACACAAACATACACACCACACACACAAACAAACATACACACCACACACACAAACATGCACACATGTGACCCCATACACAATGATAAACAAATATTGAAAACTTCTGTAAAGAGAGCATACATTGTATACATTTATATTCCCACCTGTGTGTATGTCCTTCAGTTATAAACTCGACTTACGGAAAAGTAAATAAGAGAATAGAATAGTTAGAAAAATATAATGTATAATTTTAAAATAGCCGTTCATAGAGACAGCTTAAAGCACTGGTTCTCAATCTGAGGGTCATGATCCTTTGGGGGTTCAAATGAATCTTTCACAGGCATTGCCATTGGAAATATATTTATATTACAATTCATAACAGAAGCAAAATTCCAGTTATAACATGGCAAAGGAAATAAATTTATAGTTCATCACCACAGCGTGAAGTTTCTAATACACAGCATGTAATACACAGACAGTGTTAGGAAGGTTGAGAGCCACTGGCCTAAAGTAGCCACTAAACGTAGTTTGGTTAAATACACCACAATAACCTGGGGACCAGAGAGACGGCTATTGGCAAAGCATTTGTCACACAAGCACAAGGACCTGAGCTTGCTCCCAGAACCACATAAGAACCCAGGCATAGTGGTTTCCTTGTGATCATGGTGCTGGGAAACCCAGACTTGGCAATCTGCAGTTTGCTGGCTGAGGAAGACAGATAGGAGGATCCAGGGGTTCGCTGGCCATGGAGAGACAGAAATAGGAGGATCACAGAGCTCACTAGCTAGCCAGCTCAGCCTTAAGAATTCCAGAACCCAGCGAGGGATCCTGTCCCAAAATCCAAAACAGATGAACATCTTCTGAAAAATGCCTCCTTAGGTTGACCTCTGACCCCCACATGCACACAAGAGCACATACACCCACATATCAACGAGCACACATACTGCCACCCACACAAACCTACATACATATCCCACCACAAACATGTACTCATACCCCTATACACACAAACATACACACATACCCACCACACACACATAAACATGCACACATGCAAACCCATACACAACAATAAATAAATATTGAAAATAGCAAAGTAGATCTATAGTTATTGACCAGCAGATATATTACTTGGCTTCAACATTGCTCATTACATGTTTTTAGCTGCTCTCTGCCAGAAAGATCACCTGCTCTGGACAGATGGGACCATAGGACAAGCTCTGACCAATATGTTACAGATGTAAGTAACATTTACCACTTCTGGGACAAGTATAAATTACAGATATTTAATCTTTCAGCACTGCATGCTCCCTCTGGTACAGTAATTTTTCATGTTGGGGTAGAGGTCATTCTCCCAAATTCACAAGCAACCACATGTGCAAACCTGTTCCACTGCCAACCCACAATGGACAAGTTGTATAAGCAAGAATGAAATATGTGTTACTTAAGACATTCATATATGAGATTGTTATCACTCATAACCTGCTATATTCTGCCTACCATATTCATCAAAGTTTGGGGTTTTGTTGTTGTTGATTTGGTTTGATTTTTGGTTTATGATTTTTCGAGGCAGGGTTTCTCTGTGTAGCACTGACTGTCCTGGAACTCTGTAGACAACACTGGCTTCAAACTCCAAGATCTGCCTGCCTCTCTGCCTTGCTTTAGGGTGGTTGAATTCTTTCTAGTAACATTTTTCTTTGTTTCTTTGGTTTTTGACAAATTAGCAAATATTACTTCCATATTAGAAAAACAATAAATATATTTTCATTTTAAAAACTAAGAGTAGATCTCTCAAGATTGCTTAGGAGGGTAAAGGCACTTGCTGCTGAGCCCAAGGACCTGAGTTTGAGCTCTAGGACCCACACAATAGTCACAGAGAACCAGCTCCCACAACTTGTCTTCTACATACATGCACCATGGCATACACACACACAAGCAGACACACACACACAACTCTCTCTCCCTCCCTCCCTCTCTCTCTCTCTCTCACACACACACTCTCTCTCTCACACACACGCAGACTCACACACACACTCTCTCTCTCTCTCTCTCTCTCTCTCTCTCTCACACACACACACACACACACACACACACCACACACATAAACATTTAAAATTCTTAGTTAAAATTTTTAACCAAAAGTATAATGGAAGCTGCTTTATCCCCATCCTCTCTTTTAGCCCTGATCATGTGACCTCCTGTTCAATAGAACATGAGAGAGAAACTGGGACTTGGGTTAGTACCAGCCACCTCCATGTGGGGACAAGGTCTCCTTTAGGAGAAATCTGCTCTGGTTTCTAAAGAGAAGGGAGATGAACAAGAGACGAAAATACGGTCCAGTAAGGGCCCAGGGTGACAGTAAGGGCTCAGGGCAAGGGCTTTAGCAGTTCCCGGTTCACCCTGGGTCTTTCCCTCCCTAGAATTGTAGAATAGGCTGGGGAGCACTTAAGCCAACTGCTGCCAGAAGGCAGCCCAGCCTCTCTCAGGTATTGAGTTCTTTGCTTGATCTAAAATATGTTCTTTGAAGTCTCCTTTGCAAAATAGGTTTCCAACAAAACAAGCAACTTGAAGGAAAACTAGAGAAGCTGCTTTTTCATTTCTGAGATGCCTATCTAGCATCTCAGGGGATCGCCATGGCAACACTTCAGTCCAAGTTTAAATTCCAATGACCCGGTACTGACTCTTACTGGTACAGGCCGACTACTGGTGCCAGCCAGGACAGGAAGTGGAAATGACATTGGTGTCACCATCATTGTTTGCAGTTAGGGATTTTGATTCTTTTTGTTGTTTGAGGATTTTTTTTGCTCCATGATCTTCAAAGAAACTGGGAGTGAGAAATGTGGAGAGAAAAGAAAGGGGTTCCCAAAGCTAAGGCAACGACCATAGATAGTAGCCTAGGAGCTTCCAATGACTTCTTTGTAACTCCAGAGACTTAAGAGATGGCTCAAGTGGGATTAGTTAGATCTAACAAGTAGAGTATTTCTTTTCAACATCAGAACACAAAATGTCCAAACTACAGTATTTATTAAGAAGTGTAAGTCACGGCTAATGAGATGGCTCATTGGGTGAAGTTAGTTACCTGCCGGTAAGTCTGAAGATGTGAGCTCTATCCCTGGTACTGACACAGTGGAAGGAAGAGCAGACTCCACTGTTGTTCACTGACCTCCACACACTTGCTGTGGCATAGGCGCAATCACATACTTACACACTAGATAGATAGATGGGGGGGTAGATGAACTACCAAACAAATGTAGGTTTTTTTCATATTCTTTTATTTAAATGTAGGTTTTTAAAAGCTCTTAGAATCTCTGCCATCAAAGACATATTATATAGTGTGCAAGTGAAAGTGGAGGGAAGGGAGAAAAGAAAAGGAAGGAAGAAAGGAAGGAAGGAAGGAAGGAAAGAAGGAAGGAAGGAAAGGAGGAAGGAAGGAAAGAAGAAAGGAAGGAAGGAATGAAAGGAGGAAGGAAGGAAGGAAGGAAGGAAGGAAGGAAGGAAGAAAGAAAGAAAGGAAGGAAGGAAGGAAAGAAGGAAGGAAAAAAGGAAGGAAGGAAAGAAGGAAGGAAGGGAGGAAGGAAAGAAGGAAGGAGGAAAGAAGGAAGGGAGGAAGGGAGGAAGGGAGGGAGGAGGGAAGGAAGGAAGAAAGAAAGGGAGGAAGGAAGGTAGAAAGGGAGGAAGGAAGGAAGGAATGGAGGAAGGAAGGAAGGAAGGGAGGGAAGAAGGGAGGAAGGAAGGAAGGAGGGAAGGGAGGAAGGGAGGAAGGAAGGAAGGAAGGAAGGAGGGAAGGAGGGACAGAAGGAAGGAAGGAGGGAAGGAGGGACAGAAGGAAGGAAGGAGGGAAGGAGGGACAGAAGGAAGGAAGGAACCCACGAACACATAACAACAAGCACAGCACAAGTACATGGTATAAGTTGCAAAGAAAACTGAAAAAAAATCAAGTTCACCACATCCTCGAGTAGTGGCAGGCTTTGGGGTATCAGAGTATGGCTAGAACTAGCTATATGAGGCACGATTAATAAAAACTCAGGGTCAGAAATTGGGGTTTAACCTGAAGATCTGAAAAACAAAACAGCTAGTCACTGGCTCTTATCGCGACCTTAGTCTGAAATGGTGACCCTGCCTTTAAGAATCTCAGACTGAGATTGTGTCTGAGAACTGTCTCACCCCGTCTTATATGCCTCTCTAGGGCTGGGATTAAAGTTGTGTGTTACCATAACCTGGTCTGTAAGGCTGACCAGTGGGACTGCTTTACTCTCAGATCTTCAGGCAGTCTTTATTTATTAAAATACAATTGAAATGCCACTACATTTCCCCTTTTTGTCTAAAATTAAAAACGCTATAACTAATATAAGAAAACTATATACAATAAGTACAATGACCATATACAATATATACAGGCAATAAATATATCAACAATGTCTAGTCCATTTGCATTTGACAAATTCAGAGAAAATATTTCATATCTATCCTATCTTGGTGAGTCCAAAGCCTTATATCTACTTTTCTTTCTATCATAACTTGCTTTCTGTGTCTGGTAAACTATAACTATGGTTACCTAATCTTCAACTCCCTCAGAGACCCAAGAAGGAAATAATATTAACTGAGTAAGCAGGAAGTTCAAGCAAGTGACTTCCAAAAAATGTGAGTAATGACAGAAACAGCTGGCTGCCTGGACAGTCACCCACGGTTCCTCTGCAGTGTTGGGGCATCCATCTTCAGCCTACAGGCCTAGCATATTCGACAGACTTTTCTGTGAAGCAGCATATTTTGTGTCCTGCTTGTCTAATTAGGGCAGCATACTGTCAGCAGTCAAGGCTGGGGCATTTTCTTGAACAGTGGCTTACTTTTGCCACAAAGAAAGTAAACTCTATATGGAGTTTCTTCAATGCCCATTATCTTCTCTGAAGTAGATTGGTGCTGCCAGGACATACATGTCTCATTGTCATAAAAAAAGAAGAACCTAGGATATTAAAACATCTTAAATGCCATATTGGGTAGATCTCTGAAGTGTTTGAAGATGGCCTATCTATCTAAATTATATCTTTGTTTGACCTTGAAAACATACTAATATGACTACAGCCACGATGTTGGGCATCAAATTAAGCATGATTAATAAAAACTTAGTGTCAGAAATTGGGGTTCAACCTGAAGATCATATTCTCTACTCTCCCTTTTGAGTTCTATCCCAAGGGTCCTGAATCTAGGTCCCATGACACACGTGAGAGATGAGTCATTAAGGCCAACTTCAGCAGGCATCTTGAGCATACTAAAGTCACCTTCCTAGTGGGGCAAGGACAAGAAACTGATCCACCCAGCAACTCCATCTTCTGAGTGTCTTCAGAACACTGAAACCCAGACCTATCAGCAGAGCGACCACTGCCTTAGAGATCTGCCATAGAATCCAGAACAAAATTGAAGCTGGGAATTGGAAAGTCACTTGATGTGGCTTTTATCCCTGGTTGAGTACAGTGAGTCTGACTCTGAAAGGGTTGGGGGAGTGAAAAGGGGAAGAAAAGGAGAGAGAGAGATAGAGTTTACATTTCTGTTTTCCAAGGGTACCTGGTGTACATATGCACACTTAAGTACACAGTCACATAGACAAAGTAAAAATAATTAAATCTTAAAAAATAAAAAAGTTAGACATTGCACACCGAGGAATAATACCCACAATTGTCCTTTGGCCTCCATATGCATGTGCAAACAGCAGCTTGTGCACCTACATACGCTTGTACACACACATGCACACACAGAAGAGAAGAGAAGACAAAAAAGAGAAAGGAAAACAAAAGAATGAGTGGTTTAGGACACACCCATCTTTACTTCCCAGCTCCCTAGAACTCTCAGGGCATCCTGTGCTTTTTTTTCTGCTGAACCAGCCTTTCATGCAGCGACTTTGCTGGCCCTGCTGACTAAATTCACACTGCACGTTGAACAAAAATTCTTTACGTTTGAGCACCCACAATTTGAGAAAATATTAGTTAGGAACACAAAGTCACATACAATTCATCGCTCAGTCTCAGGCAGCCCCCACCCTTCCTTTCCTCCCTCAAGACATGAGATAGGGCTGATTTGGGAGTGAGCACATTTCTGGAATGTCTCCCACCACATCTCTTTCCCCATTCAGTCCTGCCATTTCATCCCAGAAACCACACCCCGTACATAAGGGAGGCATTATGGAGAGGCCCGCAGCCTGCAGCTCTTGCGCTGGCTTCACTTATTAGAAAGCTAAAAGAAATAGCTCTCTGTATTCAAATGTGAAGACACGGCAATGGGTACAACTTTAGGAGGCATTTACTCTTTGGGAAGTTTGGAAGTGGGTCACCAGGGTGGACATTTCGGACCAGCATGTGCCGAGCAGAATCTGAGTCAGAAGCATTAGACAAAATTATCAGTCTGGAAGTTTCATGGAGAGCCCTAGCTTTGGGACTCAGCCCTTCTGAGCTCTGTGATCTGCATATACAAGCCTGAGGGCCCAGCTCCTCCTGATGGCCTATCCTAGATGGCTGTTCTTTGTAGATCAGATTCTTTGAGACCTTGGTGTGGCATCTGTGGGTTTAACTAGACTCTACACACACACACACACACACACACACACAGTATCTTACTACTTGCTCTATGCAAATGCTTTGCCTGGACTGGCTCCATATTCACAAAACCCTCAGCAACATAGAATGAATATATTTATTACTGTTTAAAATATTTATTACTAGGCTGATGAAATGGCTCCGCAGAATTTGACCCCTGGAAGAAAATTGATATCTGCAAGTTTTCTTCTGATACACACAGACAGGGATGCACAAATACATGTGAAACTAATAAATAAAATGTCTATTGTTGATGTTATAGCTATCATTATTATCTGATTCTTGACATCAAACACTGCCTTGGGAATATGAGGTAAGCACTGTTTCATATCATACTATTTGGACATTGACAGAGGTTTGAGAAGCCTTGGTTTGTAACCAGCCCCTGAAGCTGCATTTAGGGTGATTGTCCTGTTGACAAAAATGTGCAATTTGTTACACATTTATCAAATGAAAGGCTACTTTAGCATCTCATTTGTAGTCATAATTTCATATTCCTTCTCTTAAAGGAGTTCTTCAGCATTATCTCCCTTCCCCATCTGTGTCTGTGAGCTAGGAACCAATAACAGCCCTATACTGACATGATGAAAATAAAATTTAAAGAGGTTAAGTTCATTGCCCAAGAATACAGAGTCAGGAAACAGTGGGGCCCAGATTTGAGCCCCACATAGCCTGGTTCCACCTGGAATATTTTTAACCATAATATTCCATCACCTCTTTTTGCTTTAAATAAAGCTCCTGGCATTTGGAGAGCATTCATATACTCAGTAACTGATATTATTTTTTATTTAAAACTGCCTTTGTAATAACTCTCCTTATTTTCAAAAACCATATGAATTAAGGACATACAGTGAATAAATCAGGAGATAGAAGCAGACTGATTTCATGTCACTTCCCTTCTGATACTAATTCCCTGGAATAGTCCTCTTTTAATATTTTATTACAGTTATCTAATTTACTCTGGGTAGGGGCATGCCAGACTTGTAGAGGACAAACTGTGGGAGTCAGTTCTCTCTTTCTGCCATGTGAGTCCTGGAGATTTAACTTGGGTCATCAAGCTTGGTGACAAGCACTTTTACCCACTAAGCCATCTCCCTGGCCCTGGCAGCTTCTTTTAAGGCAGCATTATTCAAACTATGGTCCTTCTGTCACTACCCCATCCCTTCCCATAGAGCAACACAGATGGGTGGGAAGCCACATTTCCGCTATTCAATCAACTTCCCAAGTACACAGAGGAGGTTGGAAATCCCTGATTTTAGAGGTCACTCCACTAAGGATCATATAATTTACAGATTCAGTGGGGGTGGGGGTAGGGGAAGGAAAATGAATCTAAGGTGCAAGTAGTACTTTTTCTAGTTACAGGTAAATGAGCAGACCTGCTATGAAAGTTGATAAGCATGTCCAATTGCATTACAACTTCCATCAAATTTACATACTCGTGTGTGTGTGTGTGTGTGTTTGTATGTGTGTGTGTGTGTGTAAAACTCATCGTATGTGCATGAAAGGGTGTCATTCCTCAGGCACTGCCCTGGCCTGGAACTTGCTGAGCAAGTTAGGCTATCTGGCCTCAAGTCCCAGGGATCTGACTGTCTCCACCTCCCTATCACTAGGATTACAAATTGGCTTCTATGCCTGTCTCCTTTTGTTTGCTTGTTGTTTGTTATGTGGGGTTTGGGGATTGAACTCAGGTAGGTCCTCATGCTTATAAGGAAGCTTTTTCTCTGGCCCAGTTGTCTCCCCCAGATCCCTCATTACATTTTACACACTAAGTTTACACGCAGCTTCAGAGGTTATAATTGTTGACACTAGAACAATGACCACAGTCTCAGGTTTTACTGCATCAGTTCTTGGGATGGAACCCAGAGGCTTCATTCGTCCCAGGCTAGCATTCTACTACTCAGCCACATTCTCAGCCTATGCGGGTCACTTCCGCTCAGCAACACGCGTGCGCGTGCACATGCGCGCACACACACACATCACACACACACATACACATCACACACACGCACACACATACACACATACACATCACACACACACATACACATCACAGACACGTGCACACATGAACACACATACACATCACAGACACGTGCACACATGCACACACATACACATCACACACACACACATCACACACACGCACACACATACACACATACACATCACACACACACACATCACACACACGCACACACATACACACATACACATCACACACACGCACACACATACACATCACACACACACATACACATCACATACACGTGCACACATGCACACACATACACATGACACACACACATCACACGCACACACACCCCCGGGAGCTAAATTTAAAATATAGTGTGAATAGAATGTAGAAATCCAAATTTCCGCCGCAGATTTTTTATTTTATTTTATTTTTGTCTGATTTGGTCATGTTCAAGAAAAATATTGCCATGGACCGAAGACAACAGGAAATCACCAAAAATGAGCCAAATCCATGTTTTTCTAAGAAGGAAACTTTAGAAAGTGTTAGGCTCACTTGCGGTTGTAGAGAAGGCGTGGCTTGAATCCATCTCTAGTCCTCAAAATGACTCTTTGTTTCAGGTCTTCCCACACTCCTTTCCCCTCACACCCTCTCCAAGCTTCAAGATCTTTACCCTGAATTCCTTCCCTTAGCAATTCAGCTGTACAAGCCTCTCAGCAGAAGCTGTGTCAAGTGCCAACACTGCTGGCAGTCTAGGATTCAAATCTAGGCAGCCAAGTGTTAACCACTAAAATACCTCCCATTTATGGAGTGTCTACTGGATGCCAGGTCCTTAATACAAGCTAGTTAAATCCTTAATAGTATGTGCAACAGAAATTGCCAACCAGACATGGTACACACCTGTAGTTCCAGCATTTGGAAGATTCAGGCTGGAAAGCTGTGAATTCAAAGCCAGCCTGGGCTAATAGGAAGTGCCAGGCCAGCCCTAGCTCCATAGAATAGCTTGCCTTGGAGAGAAAAACGGTTACATTCAAAACTAGAGGGTTGCCCAGGTCACACAGCTGGCAGAGTAGGGACCAGCCTCTCTCTGGGCGAAAAGCCTACATTTTCCCTATGCCACCACCAAAGCTCTTGGGGCTTTGCTGGCTATCTTGCTAGCTCCTAAAGGGAGCCCCACATTTCCTACCTTACAGATAAACGCCTTCTTAAAGTGGACCCCTCGTGAAAATAACCACTGATGAGGGCGTGGATTCTGTCTCCCAAGTCTAATTTCCAAACAAAGGCTGGGAAGAAATGTGCCTGCTTATGTCTTCCTCATCCCGTGAAAACACACTTTGAACTAAACAGTTTGTCCTAAATGATTGTGTCAGCATCAAGATTCACTTCATCTGAGATCTACAGGATCTTCACAGGGATGTTAGGGCGAATCTGTTTAATAAATTTTATAGAACTTTCCCAGTGGACAGGACTGGACTGAACCTTTTCATTGTCGGGGCTGTGGTCACCTGTGAGTTTCAACTGCTTAAAACACAAACGCTGAGGCGTGTGTAGAGTACCAGATCTGCTTCAGTTCTTGATACTGACTTAATCATGGGACCGCCTGTAAACTGCTCACAATTGATAAGAACCGGAGGGAAAATTGAGTTCTCCCATATTTAGATGGAGAGAATTGAGGTTTCTGGGAGTTCACGACTTTTAATCAGCTCTTTTCTCCCTGGATGAGCACTAACAGCTAACCACCTCACACGTCTAAGATGGAAACTTGCAATGAACTGCTGGGTGGGAGTCCGTCTCAGAAATTTGCAGGGACGGATAGGAATCTGGTAGACAACGGCAGTTAACAAGAACACTTGATTTTGCAGGACTTTGAAGTTCCATGCACAACTCTGAGGAAAATGGTATGAGGCAAGCGCCAACAAGCCCTCAGAAGAGGCTCAAGTGACCAACAAATGGGACAGCTTCCCTGAAAAGCCTGGAAAAAGGAATGGTGCAGACCGAGGTAGATGATGCCTCCCTTCCTTGCATCCCACGGGTCAATTCCCGCCTGTCCAGAAGTCGCACGGCCCAGGGAGACAGAGGGAAGGGACAGAGCCGCGCTCTGCCACAGCTCTCCTACTTACTTGCTCCGAAGCGTCATCCCAGTTCCGAGCCTCTTCCTGGGACTCCGAGAAGAGGGGCAGCCCCAGGCACAGTCCCAGCAGCAGGAGCATGGTGAGGCCTGTGCGCTCTACAGCTCTGGGACAGGGAGGGAGTTCAGGGTGCTGAAGGAGCTGCCGCAGCAGAAAGACACACTCGTTCCATCCAGCCCCGCCTCCACCAAAGCCCCGCCCGTCAAGGTCCCTGCCCCCTTCGCGCCCTCCAGGCCTGCCAGCTTCTGTCTCCAGCAACACCGCTACCTAGGCCACGCCTCCTTGCTCTTTGGGAGCCCCCCCACCCCCGGTTCCGCCCGCGGCTCACCATGTGATCCCTGCCTCCTAATTTTGCCTCCCCTGGGGTCCACAATTGTCCGCAGGCCAGCTTCCTGCAGGCACCACCTCCAAGTCCCAGCTCCAGCCCTTGAGTAGCTACTGGGTCCCCACGGTCCCAGAAGGAAAGGACTCCAGAGCTGCCTAAGCTGTGTGCACAGCCAAGGCAAACTCTTTGGCCCTCTTGAATGCCGTCGTGCCCTCCCATGCTGCATGCAGTGAATAGACTTCTCTTAGGTCAAGTCTTTTCCTCTGCCTGCAGCTACATGCACCATCACCCCCAAGTCTTCCTTCCCTGGTTCCCCTTCGCTTTATGCTTTATGCTTCATCCTTGTTGCCAAGAGATAGGGGATCAGCACATTAGGTTCACCTGAGGCCTAAAGTTGACAGGACCCCCTCCTGCCCCTTACTCTTGGTATCAGCCACCAATGCTTAGCGTCACAAGTAAGGGATGTCAACTGGTGGTCTAAGGCACACAAGCCGCATTGCCCCTTTTAATGCCGTTCTAGTACTGGGGGACAGAAAAGAGAGGCAGAATTAGACCTGTGTGGATGTTGGCCTGGAAGTGAATGTTCTATCTCTTGATTATAAATGGTTGCCCTGTTCTTGTCTTGCCACAGGAAGGATCATTGCCTATGGCCCTCCCATGCCTGGCCTTTTGGAACCTAAGGGAAGTCTTTCAGCCCTGTACATGTCTACTGCAGCTGGGATAGTGTGCTTAGGCCACCTTGCAAAAGGTAGTCTCTTCAAAGACTTATTCTATGTCTCTGGCAATTCCATCTAGGCAGATAAGGTGAGAAGTGGGCTGTGGCCAAAACCAGGGAAGTGGCTGCCCCCACCCCTGGCAGCATATGTCCTGGAGAACGTTGGACAGTCAATGATAATCGTGGAATCTATAGAAACATGGAGAGCGTTGGCAGTGTCTTGGAACAGGGGTGGGGTGGGGAAGATCAGATCGCAGAACTGTGTCAACACAACAGATTGTAGCTAGGTGGAAACACACAGGAATACACTGGACTACAAAAAGAGATGGGAACAATGGGTATTCTCGTTTAAGCTGCTACTCCTTCTTAAAACACCCCACTTACTCTTAGATCCATGTTGCTTGCTCAGCAGAGAAATTAAGAGAAGTTCAAACTAGCAAACTTGCTGCTACCATGAAATTAGGAAAGGAAGATCCTTGTTGTTAACGTTAATCATTTAATTAGTCTAATAGCCCAGAGACTTGAGAAGCACACAGCCGACAGGAAGAAAGCAGCCACTCCAGCAAGGTTTCCACACAGAACCCACATAGAAACCTGGCAACAAACAAGTTGTATATGCCTCTGCTGTTCTCGCTAAGGAAGAAAGCCAGACCCCCTGCAATGAATTCCGCCATTTCCCCTGAGGGAGGGATGACTGCAAATGGAGAGTTCGCATTGCAATGGACAACATCAGGCTATTGGAAAGGGGAGAAGTAATGGCTGCCGTTATTTAAGGGTGTGAACAGGCCTCCATCGTCTTCCTCTCTCACACTCCTGCTAGCCTGCCATGCTAGGCAGGCTCATACACAACTCCTCCCCTTGCATTTCACCTTTTATCAAACGTTCACTAGCTGAGTTTCACAACTGCAACATGAAGAAGTGTATTTTGCTTTCTGTGGATTGCGGTTTCTCCCTCTTCCCTGGACCAGGGTACTGACACACTGCCTGGTTTACATTTTAGCCCGTTTCTGGACGGGTGATCAGAAGTTCTTTGAAGACAAGCATGTTTTACAACTTCTAGCCTTGTGCTACATGCAGCTATCACTGAAACAATCTATGAGCGGAATGAGATGGAATGAGATGTAAGACACGTGAGGTAGATGATGTTTGGGACGCAGGCGGTTGATGGTGGGACACATGTGGCAGACAGGTGGGGCAGGGTGCTGAGGAGGAAGACGGCCAGGCTGCAGTCCACATTTGCCCACTAGCTAGCTCCACGCCTTGGTAGAAGTTCTGAACTGTCTGTTACAGGGCCTCAACTCATAAGGGTCCATACAAAGCAATACACACTTGAGAGAAACCATACTTGGACTTCGAGGATTCGTTTTATTTTCCCCCCAGACCAGCAGTATTAGTTGCTCTCTATTCCATAATACAGGACAGCCACTACCATCTGGAGCTTCAGATCAGCCGTGTGCATATACAACTAACACTCTAGCAGGTGTGTCCGGCCTATAGCTCAGAATGGCTATGGATATAGCCCAATATAAAAGCATAATGAATTAAAACATTATGTAATATCTTTGTGATTTTAAAAATCCAACTGAATGGCTCATGAGCATAAATTTTGAAGATGACTGTGTTGCAGCGGAAAAGGCTGGGCACAGCTGCCTGAATATGGTTCACTGCAAGCATTTCGGGATATTGTAGCTTACATTTAGCATACCATTGTGTCAACAAAATACCCATCTATCTGTGTGTGAGAGAAACTCAATGCTTCATTATAAAATAGATGCTAGGTTAGATGGTTTAGCAAACTGTAGGCTAGTGGAAGTGTTCTAAGCATGTGCGTGATAGGGTAGACCGTGCTGGTCAACATTAGGCATGTTAAATACACTTTCATGTGGATGATGTTTTCAACTCATGGCAGGTATATCAGAAGATAATCTCATTTAAAAAGAATCGTGCATGTTTGAAATTTGTAGTATTTTATTGCTCTATATCACACCTGGGCCTCTGAGATAGCTATAATGAAAATAAGACCCAGTGAAAATTTCCAAGACAGTTAATAAATATTGGACTCATGCATAAAAATGTGGGGATTTAACTGCCCCTCAAATGAGACATACTTTAAAACAGCCTAAGGTGTCCTGATACACATATGTCCTCTAAAACTATGAAAGAAAAAAAGGAGACAAGAAGGAAAGAGCCCAACAGAAGGGGGAAAGGGGCAAAGGAGATAAAGTATGAGAGAGTAAATGGGGAAACTATATGATATACTTGAAACAAACTCTTTTTCAAGCCCATCACAATGCACAATATACACCAATAAAAATACAGTAAATCTACACCAAATAAAAATCAATATACACCAATAAAAATAAATGAAATCTAAATTAGGAGCTATAGAGATGCCACAGAGGGTAAAAGATCTTTCTGTGAAGTTCAAATACCCAGAACCCATATAAAAATCCAGGCATGATCACATGGCCACTTGTAGTCTCAGTGGAGACAAAGATGGAGAATCATTGGAAGCTTAGTGGCTACCAGCATCACTCCAGTTGTGGAGAGCCCTGTTTTTACCCATTTGCCTCCCATTACACCTTTTTTTCCTTTCATTCCCAACTCTTATTTCTTCAAGGAGCCTCTATCAAAATTCTACTTGAAAATAACCCTCACCTCCTTCAGCAATACTCACAAGTTTCTCTCCCTTGAGAAAGGTTTATGAGATACAGGGCTCAGGCCACATTGTAGGGACTGAATCTAGGTCTTTGCACATGGTAGAGATGTGTGCTCAACCGTTACCGCTGTCTGGGGGGCCAGCCTCCTGCAGCACAGGGCTCCAAGGGAAATCCACAGAGTCCTGTGTACTAGATGTTTTTATCTGAGAGGGTTAGGGAAAAAGACATACACTCTCTTGATGGTTTCATTCTTTATTCTCTATTCTTCATTCTGTGTTCTATTTTTCTTTTCTTATCTCTATCTAGAAATGTCCCTTCCTGTCTCTCTTGATGCTTTCCTTCTCCTTCTAACTCTCTTGATGTTCTCCTCCTAATTCCCTCATTCTTGATGTTCCCTTTCTAACTCATTCTTGATGGTTTCCTTATAACCCATTTTAACTCTATCTTTATTCTTTCCCTTACAGCTTACATATTCCAGAAAAATCTTTCAGGCAATAAAAAAATTACAATGTGGTCACATTCTGTTTTTCAAGCGAATGATTACAATGAACACAAGTAAAAAACCATCATGTTTTCCATATCCCTTCTGTGACTAAACATTTTACATATTACAGGTAAGAAATAAATTAACCCAAGAACCTACATACATTCATATCCAAGCAACTTGTTATAGATTAACCATGAAGGCAAGCAAGATATTCTTCTCCATCAAGTCTTTTACTGGAAAGCTGCGTTTTGCGGTTACAAAGAAAGAATCAATCACTTTATTACTTATCTTGAAAGGTAATCTTAAAAGAAATCTTAAAGGAATCACAAATCTAAATTTTTATATATGAAAAAGAATCAGTCAGTTCTACTTTAAATCTTTATAGTGCATGCCCACTCATCAATAGTTTTTAGTCAGAAGAATGTGGGCAGAAATGAGTATAAAGAATAAATCATCACCTTTGATCATCAACAAATCCTAGTAGGAAAAGCGTGCCCCTGAGTAATAATTGGGCTCTTTTCTTTTTGTTCCCTGACCTTAAAGAGTTCCTCACTCATCTATGTACCTTTCTAAAACTTTAGATTGACTTCTTGGGTTTTTCACCTCAAAGCTATTAGCAAATATCTGATCTAACCTGAAGTTATTATAAGGTTTTGTTTCAGCTAATAATACACACCAAATCTGTAAATGCATCTCCCAGCATTAAGGTTAAAAGAATTTAAGCTAGCTGGGCTATTGTTTTCCTGAATCATTAATCTAAGTCACAGTCTATGTGGCTTCTCAATAGACACTGTTATGTTCTAGCTGTGTGATACTGCCTTGCTTTACGTTTCATCATCAAAATTCCATTTAAACGAACATTATTATTATCAATTGGACAGTACAGCTTAGGAGGAAATCATCTTCATAATAGTCCACAGGTTAACATGCCCAGTTTCCATGAGATAAACGCACCACATTACAGGCAGTGGGGGTCTCCCCACACCCATTCACACCGTGCCAGGTACTAGAGAAAGATGGTAGCAGCAAACATGAAGACACAGCAGAAGGAAAAGACATTTGGGAACCTGTGGTCTTGGGACCTTTCCTACCCAAGATTTACCAGTCATGGATTTTCTGGTGGACTGACACTTGAACTTAACTGTCACCTGCTGCTCCTGTGACATAGGCACTCAACCACTAAGCTAACATCCTGGTTTTTGGCTTTTTGAGGCAGACTGGTCTTGAACTCTTGACTTCTGCCCTAACTTCCCCCAATGCCAGGTGTACAGAAGTGTGCCTCCATGCCTCGACTGTAGCAGTGCATTTTAATAGATTCCTGAAGACATCAGAAGGCTCAGTTGATGTTCATTTTTGCCTTGTTTTCCAGTGGTGAACAGCATCAACAACAACAAAAATCAGAGCTGGAGTTCCACTGTCTGGCACTAGCTGAAAAGAACCAAGCTACCATGTTTTCTCAGATCTTTATTCATAAGGAATTCAAAGGCAGGCTAATAATTCTGCAGAAATATTTGCAGGTGAGCAACCATTCATCTCTACAGAAACACACATTGATCAAAAATCTTGTAATCAAAAAGAGAGTCATTCTAATTTTCTTTTGAAATGATGTAGTGATAGTATTGTCATCTTTACAGGATCTGGAATTGCCAATAGGACAAATCTCTGAGTGTATCTGTGGGCATTTTCTAGATTAATAGTCTAGGTAAATCATGGTTGAAAGAGGCATCCTGACTGCATGCAGCACCATCCTATGGGCTGCCTGGGGTCCTGGGCTGAATTAAAGGAAAGCTGAACATCGATGTTTGACTCTGTGTGTGCTACCTGACTGTGGAGGCCATGTGGCCAGCTACCTCACTTCCCTCCCCTACCATAATGGACTATGTCCCTTGAGCCATAACCATAATAAACCCTTTTCCCTTAAGTTGTTTCATTTCTGGTATTTGGTCACAACGATGCAAAAGTAACTGATATGGATGTCCAGAGCAACACTGGTGCTCCAGAGGAGAGCTCTCAGCTTTGACATGGAATTATCACTTGGCACAGCACAGAGGGTTTTCAAACACAGATGGACGAGACACACGGTATCTCTCCCTTGCCTCCATGTACCTGTCACCCACTTGGTACTTTCTGTGACACTAAAGCCTGAAGTCAGAGGACCCAGCAACACCTGAAGGTAATCCCCAGAGAGTGTTTTCAATCTGACGAGCTGCCAGATGTGTCTCAGGCAGATGTTGGGAGAGCTCGAGAGCTTCCCCTGCCAACACAGACCTGTCTCTGGAAGTGTTCTGGCTTCCATAGAGTGTGGGTTTTGTGGGTGGTGCTGAGAGATATATCACGGCAGCTGAAACCAGGACCTGACTTGGCAGCGTTGTTGGGTTCTCTGGAAATGCCGATGGGCAGGCTGCCTGGCTGGCAGAAAGGGAGCCTCTGTGGCATGCAACATGTGCAACAGGTACCAAACACATGGGTACAGACTTGCTGAGCAAATAATGCCATTCTTTCTCTTCCTGAATCTCCAGGATGTCTGATTAGAACAACCTTGACTCTTGCCAGTTTATGAAAATCGTTGAATACCTCTCTTATGTTTTGTTTTAAAATTCTTTTTCTGGTTTTACACAGGATTTCATAAGGCCACATTCATACAAGGATATAATAAACTTCAAGTACATATCTCCCACCCCCCACCACCCTTTTCCATTTTACCTGTGCTAGGTTAGTCCCCTTGTTCCTGTAGACAGGTTTACTTCTACCTCCCTGCTACCTGCACATTCTTGATTTTATCTGTATAAAATCCAGGACCTGGGAGATAGTTCCGCAGTTAAGGGCACTTACTGATCTTCCGGAAGACCAGGGCTTTGCTCCCTGCACATTTGTGGTGGCCACCTAATCACCTCTAACTCCAGATCCAGGACACTCAGGGCCCTCTTCTGATGGCCACAGGCCTGTGATGCACATACAGGCACATATACATAAAACAAAATAAACATCTAAGATCCACAAATGAGAGAAAATGTAATCTTTTTTGAGAATAACTTAATTCTCCTAATACGATTATCTCCAGTTTCCAGAAGATGACATAACTTCATTTCTTTTTATGACTGAAAACAATTTTATTACATATATATGTTGCATTTTTCAAAGAAGTAAATCATTATTTTCTTCCTCAACTTAGAATTCATTACCTTCCACCTATCGTTTGGGTTAGTTCTAAATTCTAGAATGTTCTTAAGAAATGGAGCCTGGTGGGAAAAGAAGGATGTCTTCCTGATACACCTGATATTTACCAGGGGCTCTGTGTGTTTGTGGATGTAATAGTGTGTGTCTGAGTATGTATGTATGTATGTGCATGTTTGGATGTTGCGGTGGTTTGAATGATAAATGTGCCCTATAGGCTCAGGTATTTGCATATTTTTCCCACTTGGTAACAGTTTATGGACTTATGACCTTGCTGGAGGAAATCTGGCACTGGAAGCAGCTTTGAGATTTTATAGCCTTACCCCACGTCCAGTTTGCCCTCTGTTTCATGCTTGCGGCCAAAGATATGACGTCTCCATTCCTTGCCCCTGCTTCTATGCCTGCTACTTGTGGCAATGACAGATTCTAATCCATCTGGACTTCTAAACCAAAGTAGCTCTGTCTTCCTTAAGCTGTCTTTCATCGTGGTATTTCATCACAGCAGCAGAAAAGTGGTTATACAGATGTGTGTGTGTGTGTGTGTGTGTGTGGTGTGGCCTCTTTCTACATTTTCTCTACCATAATATCTTGTTTACTTGTAATGGTCTTATCAGAAACAGGAAGTAAAGAGCTGGAGAGTTAGCTGAGTGGTCAAGTGTTTGCCTAGTATTGTTTGTTTGGTCTTGGGTTTGATTTCCCAGTACTGTGAGAAATGAAGAATTAGTTTCTTCTACCAACTGCATACAACATGTATATCAAAGAAGAATGCTAGCCTCTGAGGTTATTATTATATACATTACTATATACATGTATATATATTATACATGGTCATTTCTCTATTCTGCTGAGTGCTTCCTGATTTAACCTTGTAATGTAATCCATCCATCTATCTATCTATCTATCTACCTATCTTATTTATCTATCTATCTAGCTATCATCTATCTCATCTCTATTATCTCCTTTGAGACAAATTTTTGCTATGTATCCCAGGCTGGTCTCAAACTTATGACCTTACTGCCATAGCCTACCCTATGGTAGGATTACATATATGTGTCACTGGGCCCCACCAGCCTCTCTTATTTAAATGTTTTTCAAGGTTTTGCCACCATTTCAATAGGAATACCAGCACATATCTCCCTTCTATCAGGAGCGTGTCTAATGTGACTTCATGACCACAAAAGGGAAAGACAACTTATGGACCACATGCCAGCATAATGCGGTGTTTTCCATGCCTTACCTTATTTGCTCCTGAAGATAATCTGCATAGCACAGAAAAAATACAGCTTCAGAGAAATGCAGCAACTTCCCCAAAAGGACAAAGCTATAAACAGTAGAGCTGGGATTTAATAAATCCAAGATTGTCTGAAGAACAGCTGCGGAGCTTTCATTTCCTCGTGAGGTTGCTGTACTTTTATTGCATATTTGAGCTGTGTTCTAGTAGATTCCAAATCTTTCAGAGTCACTAAATTCTCAAGGCCACCAAGAGTAGCAAAGAAAATGCCACTGGGCATATCACTGGGCAAAACACACACACACACACACAAAACAAAACAAAACAAAAAACAGTCCAAAAATCCTGCATGGCTAGGCTCAGTAGCACACAGCTCAGTAGGAGAGCACATACTTAGCATACCTCAGGCCCTGGTTTCAACCTCCAGCATACAGACAGAAAGGAGGTCTTGCAAAGATGATCTTGTAGTCACAGCAGGAAAGTAGGTATGATCGATTTTGTTATGTGCAGTGAAGCACTTATCAGTGACAGAAGACAAAGAATTTCTCTGTGTTATTATTGATACAACAAAGCACAAACTTAGTTATTTAATACAGCACAAATGTATTGCCTTACACTGCCCCTGTAAACTGCGGGGCAGAATCCTTCACCTACTTCTCCAGCACTGTAGCCCCAACATCCCTCCACACTCTGTCTCCACACTCTGTTTTCCCTTAATATCTCACATCTCCTTTTTTACCTTCCTGCTCTCTGTCTCTGTCTCTTTTTGTCTCTGTCTGTCTCTGTCTGTCTGTCTCTCTCTCTCTCTCTCTCTCTTTCCGACCCTTGTGATCATTGGAGTAACCCTGATCACTCAGAGCTCATCTCAAGATCCTTGACTTAACCTAGACACCTACAAAGTCCCTTTCGCCGTGTAAAGAACATGCAGTTTCCGGAACTGAGGACAGGAGCATCTCTCATCCGGCCTCCTACCATCAGAATATTCACTTTGTGTCATACCTTGAAGCCTGCACTTTGTACTTCTGAAGAGAGAGAAGCATCTTACATCGGGATATGTCTCTACACATCCCAAGATCAAAATTGTCCTCACGGGGCTGGGAAGATGACTACGTCAATAAAGTACATGCCTTGCAAGCATGAGGACCTGAATTTAGAGACACATGTGTGTGTGAGAGAGGGGGGGGGAGAGAGAACAAACCAGGGATGGCAGGGAGCGCTTACAACCCCAGCACAGGCAGGGAGCGCTTACAACCCCAGTACAGGCAGACAGAGATAAGAGGCTCCCTGATCAGCCATCCTGGCCTCTTTGTGAGTTGCAGGTCACTTGAGAGATCTTGTCTCAGGATATCGGATGGGGAAGAGCCAGACAGATGGTCCAGCGAGTAAGAGCAGGTGCTATGAAAGCTTGAGGGTGTGAGTTTGGAGCTCAGTACCTATGTGCAAAGCCAGGCATGGCTGCACCTACACCTGGATCACCGGGGTTTACTGGCCTTCAACACGGCAGCAGATTCAGTGAGGGACCCTGTCTTAGAGAACAAGGCAGAGTGACAGAGCAGGACACCCAGCATCTTCCTCTGGTCTCCAGAGCAGCCTCCCACCACCCTCACCCCCCACATCAATAAATTTTTAACAAGTACAAGTATTTGGGGTGAAGTTGTAGAGAAAACTAGTAACTTCCAAAAAAAATTTTCTGTGAGACATTTTGATGGTTGGGCTCCTGAGTGACAGCCTATTATGGGGCTGTAATAGTTAGCAGTGACTTTTGATGTCATGTCTAGAAATTCTTCAAAAGAAGAAGGCTCCTTGACAAAATCTCCAGAGACATTTAAGATTTTTAAATGTATTAAATTTATTTACACCCACACTTTCCAGTGCAGTGGATATCGGTTAGCTGTTTGGCTCAGGAATTTACTCTACCTCCACACTCTCTGACTTATGTGCCCAGTTTCAGAACACTATTTCTAAGTGTTTGTTCCCACATACCTGCCCTAACTTCATTTCTGTTGCTGTGGTCAAACAGTCTGACAAAAATCAACTTTGGGGAGAAAGGTTTATTTTGGGCTTACCATCCTAGGTTACAGTCCCTCGCTGGAGGAACGTCACACTGGCAAGATCTTGAAGTAGCAAGTCAACTCGCAGCCACAGTCAAGAGCAGAGAGAAGTGAATGCACGCATGTTTAATGCTCGGCTAGCTTCCCTCTTCTATGGCCCAGGGTGTCAAAGCATAGAGTGCTAGCACCCACTCTTAGGCTGGGTTTTCTTACTCAATTAGACAATGAAGTTAGTCCCCCACAAACTGTCTAGAATGCCAACCTGAACTAGACAGTCCTTTATTGAGACCCTCCTCCTAGGTGATCCTAGACTGTGTCAAGTTGACAGTTAAACTAATTATCACAATGCCTCTATATATTTGCTGTATCTATGCTATTATATGAGCCTTTATATACCCTTATATATTCATAACACACACACACGCACACATACACCCACATACACTGTATGTGTATGTAGTCAGAATCAATCTGTAATAGTTTTAGGATATGAATATTTCATGTGAGTATTTTGGATAGAAGGGGCTTAATTTCTTATAAATTGCTCCCATGATAGTATTTGTGTACTTATTTAACGACAGGGCAGTAAAGCCCTGATTGCATTATTGTCCCAGTAACAACTGGACTGACCATCAGCTCCCAGTGTGAGGCCCTATTTTATTGGCGAGTTCCTCCTCTTCAGTATAGTACAGGTCCTGTACACAAGTCCTAGAGTGATGACCACTGTCTGCCACCTAGTGGAGACGGACATTCTAGAAAATACAGCAAATGGCTTAGGCTGCCTGTACTATGCAAAACCCACAAGAATACAAGCAATGGAAATTTCAGAGAAAATGAGAATTTTCCCACAAATATGCAACTAAGATAAAACATCCTCCCTAATGTTTCTTAACCCGTGTTCCTGACCTAGCTCAGAACACACTGTCGTTTTCCGGGGCTGGCCCATTGACAACAAACACGTGTTTGCCTCACGCTGTGAAGAAGCAGCTCCTGCTAGCCAATGTTGCTGTCTAGGCGCTGAGGGAAGGGGGCGGAGGCTGTGATGGGGAATGAAGATGTGTGGATGGACAGGTGCTCTTTCCCTGGCTAAGTTCGCTGGGCCTTGCTAACCACTCGACTGCTGTTTGAAGACACCAGTCCTCACTTGGAAGCTGGACTTTCCCCTCCATGGTGTTTGGTTTCTCCTCTGAACTGCTGGCTGCTTCCTCCACTCTGCTAATTTTCTTGTCTAGCTTGACTGACCTCCTCACCTTGACCCCATCCAGTCATTTCTGGGTCCCTGACCTTTGTGAAAAGTCTGACCTGAAAGTGCTTTCTGACATTTCATTTATCTCATTTTCTTTGGTTTCCAGTCTTGAGGAGCTGTGAGCTTGTGGAGGTAGCATATGAGTCAAAGAATTAATAAAAGTATATTTTTTATACAAAGTAAAATAGAGAGGCAATTTTTAAAAACTGATTCATTGCTCCAGCTGTAAGAATGTCGTGTAACAACACTGACCCAAAATATTTCTCTTTTGGATCTGTGTTCTTAGGCTGCCCACTATTCATATCTCAGTTGGGCTAGCCTCCTCTATTTACACCTCAGACGGGCTCTCCACCTCTATTCATATGTCAGTTGGGTTAGCCTCCTCTATTCACATCTCAGTTGGGCTATCTTGCTCTATTCATATCTCAGATGAGTTGCTCTGAAGCAACTGAAAAACTGAAGAAAGCCATGTCCTAGCTCCCTTCAGTGTCCTTGTTTTTCCTTAGCGTTTGTCTTTCAGTAGTTTACTATCTGGATGCAAGAATCCCTGCAGGCCCTTCCTGAAACATGGCTAGCAGCCTCTGTGTAAAGTTCAGACATTTTGACAACAGACACAGCATTGATAGTCACAGTGTCACCATCCAGAGCAAATACTGTTCAGTGAGACTTGGCTGTGTCACATTTATTGCAAAGCTCTTCACAGTAGCCTTTAAATTACCTCTGGAACACTTTTTGTTAAGCATTCATTTCCACTTTGACAGCAAGCCTCTGAAAGTCTGTTTCTTTACACCTGCTTCACCCACCTCTCCCAATGGGCTCGGGATATAGTTCCGTGAAAGAATATCCCCTAGCCTAAAGGTGGTCCCCAAATCCTTTTTCATTCTTCATACTGGAGTTGGGAATTATTTCTTTTCCTTTTGAATCAGTGCTGTCCCTCAGACTTGGTTTACCCAATTAAACACTATAGACATATGGAATCCAAGGCTGGAACTTGGAGGTCTATGAATTACACTTTCGAGTATTCAGAATGCCCATCTTGAGACCCAACTCGCTGTGTGTGTGTCACATGATGATTCTATAGAGATGAGAATTCAGATGCTTGTCTTCCAGCCCCTAGTGAGGTCCAGGATGCTACAGCCTAGAGGAATCTCTGCTTGCCTACGGGCCCAGACAACACCACACAGAGCCAAAGAACCTCCAAATGAACCCCATAAACCTACAGGCTCAAGAGACTTATTAACTTGCTTAAATGATGCAGCAGAAGGAAGCTGAAGCATTCCTGGTACCGACCCATCTTGGCCCAGCGAATGCTGCCAAATTGCAGCTCAAAGGAACAGCTGGCAGATGCTCAGTGTTCCTGGGGTGAGCTACAGAAAGGCCCGGTTTCATCCATTTGAACTCCGTCTGCCCTGACCTCAGAGCAAGCCTACCCCTGCTCATCTTTCTGCTGTGGAGACTGGCCATCTGCCTGGCTTCCTCCAACCTTTGATTTCTTTCCCTGGATTTAGACTCTGTTCCTCCTTCCTCACATGGAGTCTCTGTAGGATAATAACTCCATAACAAACTTCTCTCTGGATTCATATTTGAATGGCAGTCAAATCCTCTCCAGCTTCACCTTTTTGAACGGTGTGTTCAGATTATATTCTCACAATGCAGTTTTTAAATCTCTGTTCCACCAGTCTTCAATGTCATCCTCGAGAACAGTTTCCATTTCCTTGGAGACAGTCTATAGTTGGCCTGGAGCCCACCAATTAGGCTTGGATCCCTGGGCATGGAGTCCCAGAGACTGTCTTGCCTCTCCTCTCCCAGCACTGGAATGACAACCACACACCAACACCAACAAGCCCAGGCATTTTCAGATGGATTCTGGGGAACCAATCCGGAGCCTCATGCTTACAAGGCAAACACTTTACCAGCTGAGCCATCTCTCAAGCCCTTGTTCTGTCTTCTAGATTAGATTCTTTGAAACAACTGGTCCCATTACTAACCAGATGAAAATTCATTGTACTTTCTTTCTCTTTCTCACCCAAAAGAAGCATTTTTAACTCAATCTGTACTACTACAAACCTGTGTCTTCAGTTTAAAAACACCACAGGAAAGAGATGTAAAATTAGTTCAACTCAGCGCTCTGTAAAGCATTGTCAACCGCTGGTTATGGGGGCAGCAAATGTCTCCATGTCATTTGCAAGCTCCGTTATCAGGGAGGAGTTAGCTGTGCTGTGAGGCAGTGTTTATGGGGGGGGAGGTGGTGTGTGCGCGCGCACGCATGCACTGACAAATTAGTTTGCCTCTGAGTGTCTGCCCAGAATGAGGTCACAGCTCTGGCTTAATTGTAACCCCAACTTCAATCCTTTTGAAGATTCTTTGACTCCTCCGTTACCTCACTCTTAAGCACCAATGCCCCTCTGTCTTCTTCCTGAACTTGGGGCTCAGTCTATCCTCTTCTGTCTTCTTTAGTCTGTTGACCTTTGTCAAATAGTTCGTAGACACGCTTGTTTGTAGTACCAAGGACTGGACCTAGGGCCTGCAGCAAGCTAGGTAGCATTCTAGCACTGAGATACCCACTCAGCACTATCGCTTGAGTCTGGAACATCAGCCAGAGGTCCATGTGTTGAATATTTGGGTACTATCAGGACGTGGTGGAATGTTTGGAGGAGACATAGAGGGGAGGAGGTTAGGCCATTGGGCGTATTGGTTACATTGCTCACTTCTTGAAGCCCAGGGTGACAAAGAGAAACTTAAAGGAAAGATTTACTTGGGCTCACAGTTTGAAGGGACACAGCTCATCAGGGTGAAGGCTTAGCAGCAGAAATGGATGCAGGTGCTCACACTGCTTCTGTAGTCATGGAGCAGTGAGATGAACACTGATGACTCACCTGCTTCCTGCTTTGAACTCAGTCCACCACCAGATCATACAATAGTGTCACCCTCACTTCAGATACAGCTCTATGGAAACACCCTCACAGACAAAAGCCAGGAGTCTGTCTCCTAGGTGACTCTAAATGTCCTCAAGTTGACAGCAAAGATTAATAATCATCAATCTGGAGGTGTGTCTTTGAAGGGCATGTAGTGACCCTGCCCTGCCCTCATTGCGTGCCTGCCACTAGCATTTTCCCTTTGCCTCAAGCTCCCACCAAGGCACACTGCCATGCCACAGATCAAAAAACAATGGGACTGAACCTCTGAAACTGTGAGGCAAGGAAAACTTTCCTCCTTCAGAACCCTTTCTGCTATTTTTACAGCAGTAGAAACTAACATAGCCTCCAACCTCACACTGATCCGCCCTGCTGTGTGAGCTCCAGCTTCCTCTCCAGTCCACATCAAGTGAGCCCCAGGCACGTGCACGCGCGCGCGCGCACACACACACACACACACACACACGCAGGCATGCACACACACATGCACGTTGGCTTCTCATATAGATAGTTTCTTATATGTTTTTTAAGATAAGTCTGCTTCAAGCTCCCAAGCCTGTAATTTACTCACCCTTTATTTTATAAATAAAATTTATTCAAATCCTTTTTGAATAGTGAGGTGATCTAATAGTGACAGCTTAGACTCTCTTTCAACCTGGAACTTCTTTCAGTACACCATAGTGAGAAATGACTCATTTAAACTATATTAGCACAGCCTTGCTAGCTCTGTATTTCTCTTGGTTTGTGTTTCCCATTGCATGGTCTATTCTTTACTGTCTGATATTTGTGTTCCAAGGAAAAACCAGCCACTTTTAGCCTGCGAGGTCCTTGGAACCCTGCAACACAGCTTGCTCCAGTGCTGAGGGGACCTAAGAGAGAGGGCAGACCAAGAAAAACTCCCAAGTACTCAGACAGCCACAGCAAAGATTGGACCAAGACACCAAGACACTGCCGGCCTCTTTTGAAGGAAGAGATGGGTAGGTACCAATGCAAGAATTCCTCCAACATCCTACAAAGCAACATGGTAACACCAGAACCCAGCGGACACACAACAGGAAGACTTGACCATCCTAACCCAGAAGTAGAAAAAAATGACTTTAATTAACATTATGAAAATGATGGAGACCTTTAAAGAGGAAGTGAAAAACTCCCTTAAAGAAATGGAAGAGAAGACAAACAAAAAGTTGGAAGAAATTAATAAATCCCCCAAAGGTACCCAAGAAAACCAAGAAAAAACAATCAAACAGATAAAGGAAACAGTTCAAGACTTGAAGATTGAAATACAGGTAATAAAGAAAACACAAACTAATGGAATTCTGGATATGGAAAATCTGGGTAAACGACTAGGAACTAAAGAGACAAGTATAACCAACAGAATACAAGAGACAGAAGAAAGAATCTCAGGCACTGAAGATACTATAGAGAAAATAGACACATTGGTCAAAGAAAACATTAAATCCAACAAATTCTTAACACAAACCATTCAAGAAATCTGGGACACCATGAAAAGATCAAACCTAAGAATAATAGGGGTAGAAGAAGGAGAAGAACTCCAGCTCAAAGGCACAGAAAATATATTCAACAAAATTATAGAAGAAAATTTTCCCAACTTAAAGAAGGATATCCCTATGAAGGTACAAGAAGCTTACAGAACACCAAATAGACTGGATTAAAAAAAATCCTCTCACCATATAATAATCAAAACACAAAACATACAGAATAAAGAAAGAATATTAAGAGCTGCAAAAAAAGTCAAGTAACATATAAAGGTAAACCTATCAGAATTACACCTGACTTCTCAATGGAAACCATGAAAGCCAGAAGGTCTTGGATAGATGTGCTGCAGACACTAAGAGACCATGGATGCCAGCCCAGACTACTATACCCAGCAAAGCTTTCTTTCACCATTGATGGAAAAAACAAAATATTTCATGACAAAAACAGATTTAAACAATACATATCCACAAACCCAGCCTTACAGAAAGTACTAGAAGGAAAACTTCAACCCAAGGAAGCTAACTACACCCACAATAACACAGACATCTGATAACCCCCCACCAGCTTAACCCAAAGAAGGGAAACACACAAACACTACTACCAAAAAATAACTGGGGTTAACAACCACTGGTCATTAATATCACTTAATATCAATGGACTCAATTCACCTATAAAAAAGACACAGGCTAAGAGAATGGATACAAAAACAGGATCCAGCATTCTGCTGTTTACAAGAAACACACCTCAACTTCACAGACAGACACTACCTGAGAGTAAAGAGTTGGGAAAGGTTTTCCAATCAAATGGACCTAAGAAACAAGAGGATGTGGCTATCCTAGTATATAACAAAATTGATTTCAAACGAAAATGAATCAGAAGAGATGGAGAAGGACACTTTATATTCATAACAGGAACAATTCATCAAGATGAAGTCTCAATCCTGAATATCTATGCCCCTAATACAAGAGCACCCACATATATAAAAGAAACAATACTAAAACTTAAATAGCACATCAAACCTCACACACGAATAGTAGGGGATTTCAACACCCTACTCTCACCAATGGACAGGTCAACCAGACAGAAACTTAACAGAGAAATAAGAGAACTAACAGATGCAATGAATCAAATGGACTTAACAGACATCTATAGAACATTCCACCCAAACAGAAAAAAATATACCTTCTTTTCAGCACCTCATGGAATCTTCTCTAAAATTGATCACATACTCGGTAACAAAGAAAACATCCACATATTCAAAAAATTGGAGTAACCACCTGTGTCTTATCAGATCACCATGGAGTAAAGTTAGAATTTAACAACAATAGTACTCCCAGAAAGCCTACAAACTCATGGAAACTGAACAGTCAACTACTGAACCATCCCTTGGTCAAGGAAGAAATAAAGAAAGAAATTAAAGTCTTCCTTGAATTCAATGAAAATGAAGGCACAACATATCCAAACCTATGGGACACTATGAAAGCAGTGCTAAGAAGAAAGTTCATAGTACTAAGTGCCCACATAAAGAAAACTGAGAAAGCTCACATTAGTAACGTAACAGCACACCTGAAAGCTTTAGGAAAAAAAAAAAAGAAGAAGCAGACTCACCCAGGATGAGTAGGAGACTGGAAATAATCAAATTGAGGGCTGAAATCAACAAAATAAAAACACAGAAAACAATACAAAGAATCAATGAAACAAAGAGCTGGTTCTTTAAGAAAATCAACAAGATTGACAAACCCTTATCAAACTAATCAAAAGGTGGAGAGAGAACACTCATATTAACAAGATCAGAAAGGAAAAGGGGGATATAACAACAGACACTGAGGAAATTCAGAAAATCATTAGGTCTTACTACAAAAACCTGTACTCCACAAAATTCTGTTTCTATTATGTAGAACACTTTGAGAAGTATAGGTATTAGCTCTTCTTGGAAGTTCTGGTAGAATTCTTCACTAAAACCACCCTGCCCTGGGCTTTTATTGTTTGGGAGGTTTTTGATGACAGCTTCTATTTTCTTGTGGCTTATAGGTCTATTTAAATTGCTCACCTGGTCTTGATTTAATTTTGGTATATGGTATCTATCTAAACAATTGTTCATTTAAAAAAAAAGAAAAAAAAGGAAAAAAATTGTCCATTTATTTAACATTTTCCAATTTTGTGGCTCCATAGTCTCTGTGTTATGTTTTTTCACGCTGTAGATATTTTTGTTCCAACTATTTTTCTTCCAAAACACCTTCATATTGAGCATCAGGATTACACTAACATATCCCTGTACCTAATGTAAAGGAGAAGATGTAGCCAGGTAGTAGAACAGCAGCTTTAAAAGGCAAACATAATCCTTTAAGAACCTCTAACAAAATGCTTTGGCTTCACTATGAGAAGGAAGTGATCAGAGCCCATCTTTGTGTAGAAACAGGACCTTCTCCGTGCTGTGCACCATTGGACCTCGTGAATGAGGAGCGAAGAGTCAAATTGCTACTTGGAAATTAACTTCAGCTTAGGACTTCAAAACATATTCTTGGGCGGGGGAGAGGCTCAGTGGGGAAAGTGATGGCTGCACAAGCATAAGGGCCTGTGTTCAATCCCTGGCACTCATATAAAACCCATATGACAGTCGTGACTGTCACCCCAGTATTAAGGTGACAGAAGCAGGTAGATCCAGGCCAGCTAGCCTAGTCAAAATGGTGAGCTCCAGGTTCAGTGAGAAATATTGTCTCAAAAAATAAGGTGAGTAGCAATTGGAGAAGATAATGGATAGCAAATTCTGGTCTCCACACAAGCATGCACAGGCAAGTATCCCTATATATACATGTGTTCTGTCTGCCTGTCAATCTGCCTGTCTGTCTGTCTATCTATCTCTCCATCTATCTATCTATCTATCTATCTATCTATCTATCTATCTATCTATCTATCTCTCCATCTATCTATCCATCTGTCTATCTATCTATCTATCTATCTCTCCATCTATCTATCCATCTGTCTATCTATCTATCTATCTCTCCATCTATCTATCCATCTGTCTATCTATCTATCTCTCCATCTATCTATCCATCTGTCTATCTATCTGTCAATCATCGTCTATAACTCAGCTAGGATGAGAGCTGAGCTTTTTATAAGGACACAGTTGTCACTGTCTGAACCATAACAACACATTCAGAAACAACTTCCAGATTTATTGACATTTCTCCAGTTAGTGTTGTTGTTCTAAGTTTAAGCCATGGTGATTCGATAAGATACAGGGGGTTATCCCAATTTTTTTAAATATTTGTTTAGGTTTGCTTTTGTGGTCAAGTATGTAGTCAGTTTTAGAAAAGGTTCCATGAGGTGCTGAGAAGAAGGTATATTCTTTTGTGTTGGGGTGAAATTTTCCCTAGATATCTACTAAGTCCATTTGAGTCATGACATCTGTTCTCTTATTTCTTTGTTAAGTTTTTCTCTGGTATTTCTCAGAACTCTCAATGAGTACTCGCTCAGTTATTACTTCATTCAAACGTTGAAATAGTGTGATTTTTTTTCTTGTGAATTTACTGTTGATTTTCATACACATGAAAGTGAATATTCTCATGGTTTTTATAATATTGATTTTCGTCTTGTAAATCATGAACACTTGCGACAGTGGGTAGCTTCAGTTCACTGCATTATCACTGCCTGGGCATGGAAGGTGAGGGAAAGGGTCACAGGTTCAGGACCCAGTGACCTAAACACACATGCCCTTCCTGGTTAGAATCGAGACACTTATAAACATAAAGAGAGAGCAAACAGGTTGTTTTCCTGGAGACTTTGGCATTCGGAGACAAGCTGGCAGCAGGAGAAGGGAAAAAGGACCCAGGCTGCCCCAAATTTGGTTTCTTCTGAGATGATTCTGAGCATCAATTTAAAGTCAGTGAAGATTAGATGATGGATGAGAGGGACTAGAATATTGAAAAATCATAATTACTTATGGGAAATGTGCCATTGGGCCCAACTTGGCCCAAATCATTTTCTCAGTGGAGAATGTCTTTCCCACGAGGACTGGGTGTGAGCTCACCTATCCCATCCTAGACGGGGGAGGGAAGATCAGTGTTCTCTCTCCCACTGGACTTGAATTTCCCAGCAGATACACTGTTGTGTAATTTCCGGGGCCTAAGAGAAAACTAGTTAGAGAAATAGAGATAAATGTCACTCATATTTCATGGGAATCAGGTTTTAAATAGTTAGGGAGCTACAAGACACTACCATAGGCCTGGAGTTCTTTACCCTACACAGGACAACCTCCCCTGGATGATAATTCTCCTCAGAGCATGAGTTGCTTAATTATAATCTGCATCCAAGGGTCTGTATTTTGGAACAAGGAAAATAAAATTCTGTTAAGTGGACGATACATAAAATGTCCTCAGTATACAGGTCTCCCTGTTCTACAGTGAGGGAATAATGTCATCTGCTCACCAATGTGCAAAATCAAAGAGATATGGAGTATCTATGCATGGTTTACTTGTTTAGAAGAAACAAAAAAGAAAGAAGAGTAGCAATATAACAAAATAATCTATGATAAAAATATATTGGACAAGTCTTTATTCTCTCTGCACAATGTGCAGGAAAAGACTGCCAGGCACTGAGCTAAGGTTTATCTCACTAATCTAGAACAGAGAAGTAGTTTTATGGATGAGAAGAGATCATGATTACTAAGCTCTATTTCTGTGTGTCCAAATGATTTCACACCAAAATCTGCATTCCTTTGTAGAGACATAATTTGCAAATGTTACTTATTGAGTATCTAGCACTTGCCAAGATTTTTATTTATTCACCCTTATTAGTTTTAATTATGTGTGGGGCATGTATATGTGAAAGAGAATGCAGACGTCCATAGAGATCAAAGGGGTTGCATCCCACTGAAACTGGTTGTGAGTAGCCCGCTGCGGATGCTAGGAACCAACTCGGGTCCTCTGAGAGAGCCCCAAGTGCTCTTAGCCACTGAGTGAGCCCCTTCCCAACCCCAGTGGAAGTATTCTAAACACACGATTATATTTAATGCTCCAAAAGTCTGATATAGAGGAGGTTAGTGTCCCAGCTCAAGCTATTATAATTTAAAAATACTGCGAATTGAGCAGATTGAATAATAAAAATTTACTTCTTAAAGTTCTGAAGGGTGGATATCGAAGATCAAGGTACCATTCAATTGCTTTCCATGAGGGACCTTCTTGATCTGTGCACGGCTGCCTTCTTGTTGAGTCTTCGGAGGGAGACTTATAATGACTACTCCTACTGGATCGGGGTCCTCACTCTTCTATCATCGTTTATCGTAGTTGCTTCTTTACTCTAAACGCATCTACAGTAGGTGTGAAGGCATGTGGATCTGTGAAGGACACAGTTCAGTCTACAGCAACGGGAGATGAGGCTTCTTCCCCAACGAGCAAGTGGTAAAGCAGGTATGACCTAGGAAGACAGACTCATAACTACTATGGCAAAGAAAAAGGCATAAGGTGAGTAAAAGCCCACCACATGGACAATATTCTAGTCACCATGATGTCTTGGTTATTTGTCCATCTATGTAAGCTTTCAGCTTACACATGGCCTCATTAGTTAGGACAGCGTTTGTGTCAGTTAGCAATAATTAGCAATACTCATCTACATGTCAAAAGTGAATGCTTGGAAAAAGTGCATGCCTGTCACTTCACATTAATATTTAGAGTTTTAGGTGAATATTTCATGAACCAACCCATCATCTCAAGCTATCCCCACTGCCTTTCCCTTAGCCTAGGACCTCATGCTATCTCAACAAGAGTGTCAGTCTCTGAAGCAGGTCCTTGAATTTGTGTCTTACTAATTTCATCATCTGAGCCACACCCAAAGCCATCATTATAAGTGGATACCATCTTCTCCCCTCCTAATCCATTGAGTTATCACTTCCTGGAGCACAGAATTCAGACCTCCCTGGCCTGATGCATGTGGTCTCATCTGCCTGCTCCCTCTTCCTTCCTCCATCTCCTGCCATATTGATGTATTTTCACTTCCTTGGGTCATGCTCGTCCTGAGCACTGAGCGAGCCTGCCCCCAGTGAGCCTGGAGCAATCACTCCCATCTTTGTAGACGGAGCTGATAAAGCCCCACCTTCTCTGTGGAGGGTCTGCTCTCCTCCAGTGAGTAGATCCCATCTTTGCATTGGACTTGGCCTTCTAGTTTGTCCCCCATTCTAGTGTGCTTTCCATCCTCCTCCACTATTGCAATGAGCGACTCCAGGACGATTCTCATGCTTTCTTTTTTTTTTTTAAAGATTCATTTATTTATTATGTACACAATGTTCTGCCTGTGTCTATACCTGCAGGCCAGAAGAGGGCACCAGATCTCATTACAGATGGCTGTGACCAACCCTGTCATTGCTGGGAATTGAACTCAGGACCTTTGGAAGAGCAGCCAGTGATCTTAACCGCTGAGCCATCTCTCCATTCCCCCATGCTTTCTTCTATGTATTTGGTACCCAATACATATAATAAAGCCTCCACTAATGTTTACAGTATATGAACTAATTCATTAACTGTCTTAGCTATTTGCTTAGCATTTCTCCTTTATTTGTCAATATGCTTGCTGTTCATCTTTCATAGGTATAGATTTTTCACACAATTTTCTCTAAATCATTTCCCAGAAATTTGTATTGGTGTTGTAATAGCACAGTAACAATTTTATAATTCATAGTTGGTATTTTCACTGCACATCTCACCAGAATGATGGGACCACTATGCCAACAGAGGTGAGGGGCAGGAGGGAACACTTCAGTTGATTAGCATCTTCCCTGAAGAAGGATCCCCCGGCATCCTTCCCTTGATAGTCATGTGTTATCAAACACATGATAGTACTAAGTTATCAAAGTGGGGAGAGGGGAAGCGTGAAGTGTGAATTCTCACCTCAGAAAATAGCTATATTTCTTCTCTTGCTTTTTCTAAATGCCTCTTGCTTTCTTTTGGTTTTTTTAGGCTTATTTATTTTATGTGTCTGAGCATTTCGCTTGCATGTATGTATATGTGCTACCATATGTGTGCTGGGAATCAAACCTGGGTTCTCTGCAAGAACAGCAAGTGCTCTCAACCTCTGAGCCATCTCTCCAGCCTTCCTGCTCTCATTTAAATGGGATAATTTTATCTCCAGACATTGTCAGTTTAGCTCTTCTTTCTGGGTTTATTCCTTAGTGTAGTCCTTACTTGGACCTTTAAAGAGGCTGATAATTATCTTCAGGTCTCTCTGATTTTTAAGATAAATTAAAATCAAGGGAGGGGTGCGCAACCCGGGGCCTGACCCTGACTCATTCCTACAGCCGAGGGATTGCTCCTGGCTTTGGTGTTTAAATAACCTCCACTGTACCTTCCACCCCCACAGCTCAAGTTTGAGCTCCAGAACAAATATTTGTCCTGAATTTGAGCAAAGTTAGAGTGCTTTCTTTCTTTTTTTTTTTTTTTCTTCTTTTTAAAACGAACAGCATCAAGTTGCTGTGATCTTGATTCAGGGGGAGGGGGATTCTCCCCAGACCATCTGCTCTGGAGAGCTTGGCACAGCTGTCCAGCAAAATGCAGCGACTCGCATGCGTTCTCATCTGGCTATTTCTTTTGGAGGAACAAGCCTTCGAAATCCCCATAAATGGGTACTCTGAAGTAAGTACTTCTGTGGGACTCCTAGCTATTGGCCTTTACAAATGGGCTGCAAAAAGCTGAATGCTGTTTATATTCAACTTGTTCTGGGTAGAACATAAACTTAGGGGAACATTCATCAGACTTTGGGAACTTCCTGTTATAATTATGAGATGTATTTTCCTCTTAAGACATTATCAGGTTTTTGCATGAAATTTAAGTCAAGTTCAGTGGTCAGATATCCCGGTGTAGCATAAATGGAGCATAGTTGCTCACTTTTTATACAAAAATGTGTGTAACAACAGACCTGTGCCAAAGGGTTGCCCTGAGAATTAAGAGATGTACGTAAACTACCGGGCACATGAGCTAGTGCTGCTTACTCATTGCTGGTATTGTTATATAGAAATACTGTTGTTACTCTTCTACTCGGCCATCCTCAAAGCAGCATTGCCTTTTATACCTAAGCAAACAATTATTTTTGTAATAAGGACACTCTAAATATTCTGATAAAAGAAGTTGGTAACACAACTGGGAAAACGCAGGAATGACGCCCAGGGATTTCAGGTCTCCACTTGAGACCTGCTGCCACCCCAATGTAGGATAAATCTAGAGACATTCTAAATATCACACAATATCAGCTACTTCTGTGCTGGCGGAGAAAAATGTATTACAGGATTACTCTAGAAAATACCAAGGAGTGAATTGCACACAAAAATAGCAGAGGAAGAAAAAATAGTGTGTTTTCAGGAGGAGAAAATCACTCTGATTAGAAACTCTCATATTTTCCAACACTTTGAAAACCACAAGAGTGCGTCAGAAATCTCAGATTGAAGCTAAACACCCGGATACGTTTGTGCTTTTTCAGTAATTTCTAGGCAGCCTTCTTTTCATGCCTGCATCTGTCCAGTCTCGCATGATTGATGTCCCCTTACTCCATCCAAGTGCTTTTTGCAGGCATCTTTTATCATTAGGTTACGTTGTCTGTCCTGCCATCTCAGGCATGCTCAAAATTGAATTCTTACACCCAACAAATTTGACATAGTTCATTTCCATTTACTTATTTCTGAGGCCTAACTAGCGAATGTACATATTGAAGAAATTGTTATATTAAAAATAAGACAATCCAATGACAGAGGAAAGAATATAAAATAATGTAATGAGTGTACTCTGCCTCTTTTCCTGTAGATGATTTTAACAGATATGAATGTGTTCAACTATCTTTTAAGTTTGCAGAATATGATGATCTTATGAAACTGGCCCCAGACAAATTTCCATTTGTGCAAGAGAACGGAAGATATCAGGTATAGTAAACTCAAACGGCAAAAATAAGTGAAAAAGATCATGATGGAAGAAGAGGCAAAAGATGACTCTGTTTTATCAATAATTTTCTAACAGAGAACAGGCCAGTATTGTTACGCTCTTGTGGAATAGTCAAGCTGATTACAAAGAGAATTTCACATTGTTTTCCAGAAGTTTCTACCTATAAAGGGCACACAGTAAAGCCACACATCCTCTTTCCTCTGGCCATCTAGTCAAAGGGAGAGCACTTTGGTTCCGAGAACTAGACATGGTTGAGGCCATATCCTGGAAGCTGCCAAGGAGACACAGAAAATCTCCTAATTCATGGGTGGGGGTGCTCTGCAATGCCAACAAAGGTTTGGCTTCTCCCACCAAGAGCCCACATACTGAGGAAGGAGGTATTTATGGAAATAACACTAAACTGAGAAGTGACTGGTTTTGTCTGGGAATGAATGTTTGACTTTCTAAAGTCCAACTTTTACAGATCAATAATATTCAAAACCCAATAGGCAGGACCTGTGTCAGGGATTTTATCTAGCCTGGGGAGAGAAAATTTAGTTATTAAACCCTGTATCAAAACTCTAAGAGTTGAGTATGGTAGGTCACATAATTACAGTGCTCTGGAGGCTGGGGCAAAAGGGTTGCTACAAAGTTGAGGTCAGCTTGAGCTGCGTGGTAAACTCTAGGACAGCTTGGTCTACAGAGAGTCTCAAAGGCAAACAAACAAAAACCTCAAAAGGCAATCCTTGATCTGTGTCACGCAGCACTCGCTAAAATATCAGTCCACCCCAAATTAGCTCACATATAGCAAGTGACTTACTTTCTAATCTCTCAGACATTAAATGTTTACCCATAACTCTTAAACTGTTTACCTTTCAAAGGTAAGGGGTGCCCTTCGTCTGTGCTCATGGGACCTGTACTCGTGTGGCTAGTCTGCTAACACAGAGGGGAATTAAAGGCATAGAATCTTCAAGGTGTCAATCACTGTGTGTGGTTCCAGGGCTAATAGTGTAGGAAACACATTGAAGTCTCTGCTCTCATGTAGCTTAGTCTAAAAGGAAGAGGCAGACTTTGACTGGTTCCACACCTAGGGCCAATCGTTATGAGCAAGGTAAGTGCTCTGAATGGCAAGCGTATAGTGCTGCGTAAATGGTAAAGGAAGCTAACTGGAGGGTCAGAAAAGCTCATGGAGAAAGTTCTTCCAAAGCTTTGACCTGACCATCATAGAGCAACATATATCCCAACAAAAATGGCTGAGAATGTGGCTTAGAGAAGCTCACAGGTGGGAAAATCATTTTCCATACTACATATCTACATCTTGAGGCCAATGAATGACTTATACCACGGTATGGAAGGAACGTAATACCCTGAAAGCATGAGATTTGGCCTTGAGGTAGTAAGCCTCAAGTAGCTGAAGAATGACTGTCTCTCTGACTTCCTCCCACAGAGAAGCCTTCCTGAAGAGTCAGGGGAGAAGACGGTAAGTTGGCTTCTGTTGTGTCACGGGTTGGTGTGTGAGCGATTTTTCTGTTAGTTATTACCTGGAAATCAATCTAGGTGTCTCCTTTGTCTCCGTCCCTGGGACTATTGGCCTGACTTTTGAACCTTTGCCTTGCCTAACTCTGTTTGGAAGTACTTCTGAAGTTCCTGTGAAGAGTGCAGGGCTTGCAGGCCGGGCAGGCGGCACTGAGGGCTGAAATGACTTTCCCATCTAATCATGTTTTACTACTGAAATAGCTTTCGCCCAACAATATGTACTTAATCCTGATCATGTCTGATAGCCGTGGCAAGTCAAAGAGTGGCTGTGGAAGCCACTCTCAGGCAGCATGGCTCAAGTTCCTGGAGGTCCAGAGTGGACTTTCCTGTCACAAGAGGACACCCAAAGGAAGCGGTTTGTGTTGGCGTCCTTTTCTGAACCGAGAGCTTCCCTATGAGCAGGGGGAGGGTACATAAATCAGCCTGGATTTTATCTTAGCTTGAAGTAGGCTGGGAGTTAACTAGTTTAAATCATCAATTTTGCAAAACAAAATCTGAGGGATGAGACTCAGTAGTGATGTAGGCAAATCTTGGGAGAAGAAAGAGCAAAATCTGACAGGTCACACATTGCCACAGGTCTGAAGGGGCCTGCAGCTCTCAGCAACATCCTAAAGGAGATATTTTTTATACCTGGCCTGTGATCATCACTTTTTTGTTTTGTTTTCTTAAGCTGGGGCTACTTTCACCATAGAGAAGGGAAAAGGAGGTCCAAGGTATTATTAAACAAATAATTAAATCAAAATGCCCAGTGCAGGACAATTGTGTTCACTGCTTGCAGTTCCAGTGTTCCCTTAGCTTGTTCGATACAGGTCAAGAAGCATGGGCGGAAGGTGTAATAGAAATAGACGAGACTGAAGGAAACAAATAGCAATGTGGAGTTTGGGGGTTGCGCATACAGCTCACTCAACAGCACCCCGGCTTGCATTTCACGCTGAAGACGCAGCCAGGCTCCGCTTTTGACCCTGTGATCCCACCTCCTCTTCCTAATTGTGGCTCTGCCTTAGAAATTATTTCCTGAGTTCTTTCTGTCCACCTTGCTTTCCGCATCCATTTTCCACTCAGACTCTAAGGTGGTGGAAATAAAGGAAAGGAGCGTGAAAGGAAGAAGGGAGGGGAAAGATAGGGAGAGATAGGGAAAGAAGAGACAGGCGGAGACACCTCATAACAATGGCTCGGCTCTCTCTGCGGGTATTTCAAGGAGTTAGAAGATTGCTTAATGATGCGTGAGCTGCGCATTTACCTACTACCCTAGAATTGTTCATAAGAAGTAAAATAGAGCACTCTGAAGGTCATATATATGTGCATTCCATGTGAGGTTTTGTAACTACAGTTATATGTTCTTGCTAATTTCAGGACGATGTTGATCAAGTAACTCTTTATAGCTACAAAGTCCAATCCACTATTACCTCTCGGATGGCCACCACTATGATCCAAAGCAAACTGGTGAATAATTCCCCACAGTCCCAAAATGTCGTGTTCGATGTTCAGATCCCCAAAGGAGCCTTTATTTCCAACTTCACCATGTGAGTAACACCTATGTAGAACCAGGGATCGGATGCTCCTCTGTCCTGGTATCAAAAGCCCTTCTGCTGAAATGGACCTTAGGGGTGCACGGCTCTGGTGGTTCTTATGCTCAGAACTATGGCCCAACTTTGGGGCACTGTAAGATGGGTGGCCTTTGTGTGTGCATGTGATGTGTGTGTATGGAGTTGCACGTGCATGTTCATGTGTGCTGGGCAGAGGCCAACCTTGGGGGCCTTGCCTCCAGCACTGTTCTTTTATTTGAGGCAGGATTCCTCACTGGCCTGGAACTCACCAAGTAGGCTGGCCTAACTGACCAGTGAGCTCCAGGAACCCACTGGTTTTTGTATCACCAGGGCTGGGATGACAAACGTGTGTCACCATGCCCGGTCTTTATGTAGGTGCAGAGTACTGAACTCATATCTGTATAGCAAGCACTTTAGCGACAGCGCCATCCTCAGACCCCTCTATCACATACTGAAGCAGATGTAAGGCTCTCTCTATGGTAACCACTTTCTAGCTATATCCATATGTGTGTGATTCCTTTGAGAGAGAAAAACACATGAATCTTACAGGAAGCCACTTAGGTGTATTTGTAATAGGTCAGTGCTGTGTGCCACACATTTCTTTGGGAGGAAGGAGTTAAGAACCAGCAATTAAACCCAGGCTTATATCTAGCATTTGGATTTCTCTATGGCATCTCTAACGAGTGGGTTATAAAGGCTAGATTTGACTTTTAATCATAAACCCACTGCTTCCTGGGGCAATCATCTCAATGGTTGAAAGCTCTGTTAGAATTATTTCTTATGCTTCATTTAAAATGCTTCCATTTTCTACCCAATGGCCCTGTTACTCACATAGAAGGTTTAAAGCTCTACTACAAAGTGGACATTGAAGTGCTCATGGGTGAAATGATATGAGGTCTGAGATTGGCTTCCACATAATTGAGGTGGGAAGCAAGTGAGTAAGGATGAACTAAGATTAGCCTGACAGTCATAAGGAATGCCAGTGATGTTCTCATGGTGGCCTCATACTATTCTCTTGCTATTTTTATAATTTTGAAATTTTTCTTAATAAGAGAAGTTAACTACTCTGCTACTATTCATAGCTAAGTCCATTATCCATTTGGAGCATTTGGGTGTTAAAAGTAACTAATGTTCCTGTGGGTGGTTGGAATGGTTGTCAGTCACCTGGACATCCATGTGGCCATCCCCACAGTGTTCTCATTGGTCAGTGTCTCTCTTAGACTGCCTGGAACACAGTGCATTGCTCTGCATACAACCTCAGATTTTTTTCTTAATTAAGACCTTAGGTTGGATTACTTCTCAATTGATTTTTTCTTTCATACAACTAGACAATCAATGGTATTTGTCAATGAATAAAATAAAGGGGAGGGGTAAGTTTGCAAATGTTTTGAGTGATAAGAACTATAGATTTGCCTTTAATCCCAGAGGAAGAGGCAGGAGGATTACTGTGAGTTCAAGGCCAGCCTGATCTACAGAGTGAGTTCCAGGACAGCCAGTGCTGCTACAAAGGGAAACCAACCATGTCTCAAACAAAACAAAACAACAACCTGTAGATCATGTTAACTATATAGCTTTTTTTGAATTTTTAAATTTTATTTATTATTCACTGTGAGTGTTCATGTGTGTGAGTGTGTGTGCGTGCATGCTTATGTGAGTGTGTGTGTGTGTGTGCACATGTCCATGCCTCCACAAATTCATGAGTGTCAGAGGACAACTCTCTTCTACTATGTGTATTCTGGGAACCAAACTCAGGTTGTCAGGCTTGGTGCTTTCACCCGTTGAGCCATCTCAACACTTCCTGTGTTAACTATAATTTCTACAGTGGAAACAAATTGAATACGTGAAAAAGCATTATACATGCTGGAATCTTTCAAATTACCTTTAAATTTTACCTTTTTTGATAGAGTATCTCTATAAACCTCATCTTGCCCTCACCCATCTCTATCTCCAAGTGCTGGCATTAATGGCATGTGCTACCATGCCTGGATTCCAGAAAAATTTTAGTTAGTTCTTTCTAGAAAGTAAAAGGGAAGAGTAAGTTTTCTGTAGCGCTGCTGTGTGGCACCATGTAAATAAATGGTATTTTAAACTATTTCAATAAATTACTATGATTAAACCACAAAATTAGAGCTTATTCTAGGCATTTGGGGTTCAGTTTTAATTCATTCATTTTCTTTCTTTCCCCTCTTAAGGTAACAAAAGACAACACCATGAAACACGCATTTATTTTGGTCTATCTTTACTTGGGTTGAATTTATAGACTATATAAGACAGAGTGGGTTATTTAAACCTTAGGATCAGCCAAAATATTTTTCTACCTTTAATCAAGATCGCAAACGCAGAGCTGGAGAGATGGCTCAGAGGTTAAGAGCACTAACTACTCTTCCAGAGACTGAGTTCAATTCCCAGCAATCGCATGGTGGCTCACAAGCATCTGTAATGAGATCTGGTGCCCTCTTCTGGTGTGCAGGCATATATGCAGGCAGAACACTATATACATAATAAATAAATATATCTTTTAAAAAAAGATCCCAAATGCATCACTGTGGAAGATGACTGTCTCTAGAGACTTGTTCAACACTGAGTCTGGACACCGGACTTGGTTTTCATTCCTGTTCTGACCAGCTTGAGTAAGTCACTTGTCTCCTTGTGTTTAATTTCTGTCACTTGAAAGATAGAGCCTTGAGAGCCCGGCGGTAGTGGCAGCACTTAGGAGGCAGAGGCAGGTGGATCTCTGTGAGTTCGAGACCAGCCTGGTCTACAAGAGCTAGTTCCAGGACAGGCTCCAAAGCTACAGAGAAACCTTGTCTCGAAAAAAAAAAAAAGATAAAGCCTTGAAATGTTTCTCCAACCTGTATACTTATTGGCACTTGGGAAGAAAAACTCTTCAGAGATGCCATCCTCTCCCATTATGGCATATCTAGCATTCCTGGTGATTTTCTATAAATGCCAGTGGCACTTCCCAGTCACCATGGCCACCAGAAACTTCTCCACCTACTTCTAAATGTTTCCTTCAGGGAGGTGATCCCATTTAAGGACCATTAAGCTAAAATTATAGAATTCTATTCCTCCAAACGCCACTACTTGGTGAGAATTGAGCATAAGCCAACTGAGTAAGGTGGATAGAGGCAAAGGTACAAAAAGAAAGCAGGGGATCCCCAAGGGAGATAAACAGAAACTTTTAAGGGGATTCACCTGGGCTCCCCTCCATCTTTCCACGTTCTTTTCTATCCTTCCAGGACGACATCACACCCTGTCGTAATTGGTTGGTGCTGCCAAAACTAAGTACTACAGGCTAGGTGGATGTAAACAACAAAAAATACTATTTTATAGTTCAGGAGGCTGGAAAATCCAAGATCAAGATTCAGTGTCTGGTGCAATCTCACTTTCTGGTTCCTCGATGTTTTTCTTATATCTGCCTTCACATGGTGAGAAGGACAGAGAGAGTTTGGACTTCTTTTGTAATGACACTCATCCTACTTGTGAGGGCTCCTCTCTCATGACCTAATTACTTACTAAAGTCCCCACTTTCTAAAACCACTGCACCAGGAGGGAGAATTCAATCTACCAATTTTGGTGGGACACCTTCATTCTTTTGGACCAGACTAAGTTTAATTTTTAACTCTTCAAAGAGTGGTCAGATAAAATAAATGAAACTTCAGCCACCTCTCTCAGCACCTGTCACATTCAAAGGGCGCACCCGCACCCCTGTGCTTTGATTTGAATACGGAAAAGTTTAAACACATAGTAGCACATGAGAGAAATCTGGGTGACTGGAACCCAATTTAACTTCTCTCAAATCACAGTCAGAGAGTTCTGTCTATATATTGTTTCCTGCAAATTCAAAATGATCATTGCCCTGGTTCGTGACATCTAACTGGTGGCTTGTTCATTGTTAGCTTCCCTAAGACTACTAATGTGGCCTACTGTCGACTTCTGTCTGTACTAGGACCGTGAATGGTATGACATTTACGAGCACCATCAGAGAGAAAACTGTGGGCCGAGCTCTTTATTCACAGGCAAGAGCAAAAGGCAAGACAGCCGGATGGGTGAGGTAAGGGCTAAGAATCAGTGCTTGCCATCTTCTCTCCATATCTGCTTTCCTCCTGTCCTATTCCTCCCAGGGCACACCAGGCTCCAGAATGCCTCAGAGCCTAGGAAAATGGCCAACTCCTAGTATGATAATAGAATTTGATGTCTTAATGTCTGTTTCCATAAAAACCTCTTTCTATCAGTGCAGTTTGGAAGTTTTGCATAGATTGTTTTTAAATATGTTTTTATATGACTTGTCTTGCAAGTAAATGGATCTTCTTTAAATAAAAACCTTATACCCCCAAAAAGTGCAGAGATATGAACTATAAAAATACTTTACTAGTGATCTTGTTAAAAAATATAAACAGGGGCCTGGGGTTAAGAACACTGGCTGTTCTTCCAGAGAACCCAGGTTTGAGTCTCAGCACCCACATGACCACCCATAACTATTAAAAACTCCATGTCTAAACAATGAGGACACTAAGAGAGACATACATGGATCTAATCTAAATGCGAAGTAGAAAAAGACAAGATCTCCTGAGTAAATTGGGAGCATGGGGACCTTGGGAGAAGGTTGAAGGGCAGGGGAGAGGCAGGGAGGGGAGTAGAGAAAAATGTAGAGCTCGATAAAAATCAATAAAAAAATATTTAAAACTTCAGGTCTAGGGGATCCAACTCTCCCTTCTGGTCTGCACAGGCACTATACACTCATGGTATTCAGACTCGATACAGGTAAAACACTAACACATATAAAATAGAACATATCCAAAGGAAAGCCTTGGAACTTATTTTTAATGATTTATTCTGCTTTATTTTTATGAGATAGAGCATTTAAAGCATTAATCACAAAACATAAATTCTGTTGTATTTCTCTTTTGTATCTTATATGTGACCCACTTTTGGGACTAGAGGAAATAGCAGAGTTAGTAAAGTTCTTGCCTTGCAAACACAAAAACCTGAGTTCGATCCCCTGGAACCTCTATAAAAAAGACAAAGGGATGACACACACTTGCAATCCCAGTGCAAGGGAGGCAGAGGCAGGTAGACTCCTGGGGCTCGCTAGCCAGCCACCCTATCCTAATTGCTAAGATCTAAGTCAATGAAAGTCCTTACCTGGTGAGTGGATGGCTTTACTAAAGAACAATACCTGAAGGGCTGGAGGATGAGTCGGAGGTTAGGAGCACTTGCTGCTCTTCGAGAGACCCGAGTTTGATTCTCAATAGTCACATTGAGTGGCTCACAATTCCCTGATTCCCTGTAACTACATCTTCAGGGGATATGATGCCCTCTTCTGGCTACAACAGGCATCAAGCATCTGTATGCCCAAGTATATATATCCATCCCCATCAGACATACACACGCACATAACTTTTTAAAAAAATCTTTAAAACACACACCTGAGAATGTACGTGGTGCACACAAACACATTTACCTTCATACTTATGAATATACATACATACTTACATACATACATACAGGAAAAATGTGTAAATTTATAAATAAAAGCAAGCAAACTTTTCAACCCAAAACTTCAAAGAACTCTTCATTTATTCCTCATACCACAAGCCTCATCTTCTGCTAAACCCTGCCATGTTTCTTCCTCTTTGCCTCCTCTTCTCTATCACAAAACTTACCTGGAGTAGAAGGGCCCTTCATTTCATTCATGTAGCTCTTTTTCATTAGCAAAATGCATTGGATGTCAACTCTGCACCCAGTTCTATTAGAGGCTGCATAAAGACAAGCATTGGCAGTCACACAGCACCCAGACAGGAAGCAGTGGCCACCGTGTGGCTACAGTGGGCGAGTGTTAATCAACCCAAGGGGATCTGACTACCTAGTGGAGAGATCCATAAAATGCTCTGGGGAGACTAATAGTTCAGCTGATATACAGAATTCAGCCCTGTATAGGACAGAGAGAAAGAAAAAAGAAACCCAAGCAGAGGGGTTATCTCTAGTACCGCTGTGTGTCAGTCATCCTTGGACCTTCGCGAACCTTTGCGCCATCTTTCTTGCGTTGTTTTCTTAAAGCCAGTTCTCCGTGTGTAGCCCAGCTTGGCCTCAGACTCAAATTCCTCCTGTCTCAACCTTCTAAGCTCTGGGGTCACAGTTGTGCACCACCATGGACCCAGTTTTCCTTCCACGCTCATTATCACTCAGATGCCATTCACTTGTTCATTCCACAGATGGCTTTGGAACAGCATCTTTTCTGGGCACTAGATAATTATTGGGAGACCTGAAATTTAACATCCGCTCCTTGCATAACATGACTTCTTTCGGTGTGTTCTACCTAGAAAGCTCGTAGAAGGCATATTCAGCTTTTTCTTCCACTGCTGAATATCTCACACTACTTCCTGGACCCCAAATCGGATAATTATGCACAATCCTACCTCCACTAGTTTAATATTTCATTTTAAGAGCCATCCACCTGGGTGTGGGGCCACGCATCTTTAATCCCAGAACTCCAGAGGCAGAGGCAGGTGGGTCTCTGTGAGTTCAAGACCATCCTGGTCTCCATAGTGATTTCCAAGTTAGGCAGGCCTACACAGTGAGACCATGTATCCAAAATAAAAAAAATCATACACACACAGGAACACACACACATACACACCATTCATTGCTAGTCTTGATGCTGGATTCAACCTCACTGGAAAATCTTGCTACTTCCTCTTTAAAACTCTAAGCAAGCACGTCAAAAATAGTCATACTAGACTTGAGAGTGATTTACATCCCAAGAAAACCCACAGAATCAACTAACCTGGGCTCATAGGAGCTCACAGAGACTGAACCAACAACCAGAGAGCCTGCATGGGACTGACCTAGGCCTTCTGCATATATGTTACAGTTGAGTAGCATGATCTTCTTGTGGGTCTCCAAATACTGGGAGCAAGAGTATTCTCTGATTCTTTTATTGACTTTTGGGACCCTATTCATCATACTGGGTTGCCTTGCCCAGTCTTAATACATGGGGAGGCATTTAGTCTTACTACAATTTGATATGGCATGTCTGATATCCATGAGAGGCCTGCCCTTTTCTGAATAGAAACAAAGGAGGAATGGATGGGGGAAGGCAAAGGGGTGGTGGGAGGAGGGACTTTGAGGAGAGGAGGGAGGGAAAACTGCAATCAGAACATAAAATAAATAAATAATAATAAAGTCAAAAGTGTTTGAGTAGAAAACAAAACAGGGCTTACATTGGAAACACGGATTCAGCTTTATAAAATGCTGACATTCGTCCCTCTGTAGAACTCCCAAAATATAACCAACTCAACGTAAGTCTCAGAATGAAATATAGAGAATAAGCACCATCTTTGGAGACACCTAAGCTCTGTTTTAGTGCTGACTAGGCAACTGGCTAGTTTGCAGGGCATCCTGAGTAGGTTCCTTACCTCAATGAGCCTCACATATCATCTGAAAGTTGAGAGTGATGATTTCAGTTTACATAACCTCTGTATCAGAAACGGTACTCATCAATGGTCTTTGACCAATGACACTCAAATCAATGAGAAGGTAAAGAAATAAATACATAGGCCATGTGTGAAAAGTTAAAATTCTTGGTTTCATTAAATTTATCTCTAACTTGTCCTTTTCTCTGATGGACCACGCTCACAAACAACTGAGCAGGTGTGATCAACCGGGATAAAGATGTGAACTCTGCCTAAGTTTTGTACCTTGCATTCATGTGTATGGTCACTTGTGTTGGGGTCTCCCACGTCTTAGGAGCAGAAATCTCGATATGGAGAACTTTAACACCGAAGTAAACATTCCCCCTGGAGCAAAGGTGCAATTTGAACTTCATTACCAGGAAGTGAAGTGGAGGAAGCTGGGGTCCTATGAGCACAAGATTCATCTGCAGCCAGGGAGGCTGGCCAAACACTTGGAGGTGAGCCTGGGTTTATACAGTCAGCAATAGTGTGTAGCTCTGCCTTATTTTTGTTGCCACTACTATTGGGGGTGTCTGATGGCCTTGGCTCTGAAAGGCAATGCAGTATACTAAAAAGATTCGAGGTTTGAGTCAACCACACCGCTCCTCTACAGGTTCCAACACTAGCTTTCCTTATGTGCTCATCAGTGTGTTGGTTGTTGTAACAAATTATCAGTGTAACCTAAAACAGCAGACATTTGTTCTCACAGTCATACAGGCATCCGAAGAGTGCATGGCCCCCAGACTGGGAGGATGATTAATCCTTGTGAAATTTTAATTCTAAGATGAGAGTGTAGAACACATCTTTTTCTTGCTGCTGGTATCTGCCAGGTGCTGGCAAGTCCTTGGCCTGTGGCCCTTCGACTCTAATATTTGCTCGTACTCTGAGAATCTCAAATCTCCTTCTGCCTTCCCCTTTCTAGATGGAGAGCTGAGTAGCAGAGGACGACATCCCCATAAGATCCTTGACTGGGCCACATCCCTGGAGACTTGTTTCCAATTAGGTTCAAATTCAGATTCCAGGGCTTGAGTAATGCACCCTTCAGGGGACCACCACCCAACTCACAAAACTAACCTTCAGGATGAAGGCATCGTGAGTTTCTACTTTGTCATCTGTAAAAGGTGTACCATTTGAGATTTGAGTCTTGCAGCCACTAGAATCATAAGCCAAATATACGACTTTGTCTATAAAGTAACCAGTCTAAGAGTTTTGACATACCTAAAAGTGGAATAATATACTGTTTTTCATACAGTTCTATTACACACACACACACACATACACACACACACACACACCACTCATGCACATAAAGTAAAAATTAAAAAAAACTGTTTAAGTCCCTTAGTGCTAGCATCCTGGAGAGGGGTTCCTGGATGACTTCTAATGTGGTGAAGAAACAGGCAGCCAGCTCTGTTCAGAGAGGGAAAATATATGACCTCCCTTTATATCAACTTCCTATCTTGAGAACTAACTCACACCACAATTCCATCATTCATCCCTTCTGGGGTGATACCCAGTTATCTTGCCAAAGGCCCAATCTCTTGTTTGTGTGTGTAGGGGATGTATGGGTGTGGTTATGTGTGCGTTCTCCTGTGAGTGTGCGTGCAGAGGTCAGAGGTTAGCTTCAGGGATCTTCTTCTACTATTTTCCACTTTATTTTTTTCGAAGCATGATCTTTTCCTGAACCTGGAGCTCATTGCCCGGCCAGCAGCCTCCAGGCCCCTCCTGTCTCCATCTCCCCGTGCTGAGTTTATAAGTGCATGCTGACACACCCAGATTGGACATGAGTAATGGGGACTAGAATTTAGATTCTCACACTTGTCTGGGAAAGTGCTTAACCCACTGAGCCATCTCCAGCCTGAAACCCACCCACTTCAGCTATTGCCATACCAGTGACCACATTTCCAGCATGTGAATCGTTTGGGAGGCCTTTTAAAGCCGAATCCTGATGGGCAGTGTTAATTGCCAACTTGACAGAATCTAGAATCACACGGGAGAGGGGGTCTCTGGATATGCCTGCTGAGGGTTGCTTTGATTATATTAACTGATAGGGAAGACATATTTTAATTGTGGGTGGGGACATTCCCTGAGCAGGGGATGCCGGACGATGTTAAGTGGAACTGGATTAAAGAGCAGCAGCTTGCATTCCTCCCTATCTGTCTCCTGATTGGGTGTAATGGGATCTGCCTCACCATGCTCCTGCTGACTTTGCTTCCTCACCATGATGGTCTGGGTCTTGAACTGTGAGCAAACACAAACCCAGGCTCCCTTAAGTTGCTCTCGTCAGTATTTTATCACAGCCACAGGAAAAGAAACTAAGTCATACATCCAAACCATGGTCGGGGAAAATAAATCCTGGAGAAACGAGGCTATAGAATGATACTGAGAGCTAGCAAGGAGGTAGCGGGCGTATCCAGGAACTTTTCAGAATGGCCACGGAACCATGCTGCGGAAACTAGAAGATGAGAAAAGGCATCAGAGGGCTCAATAGTAACTTTACTTCCTACTTTAAAGGTCTCTAAAGACTTTGAATTCTGTCATTCCCTCCCCCCTTTTAGGTGAACGTGTGGATTGTTGAACCTCAAGGGATGAGATATCTCCACGTTCCTGACACTTTTGAAGGCCATTTCCAAGGTGTTCCAGTCATATCCAAAGGACACCAGAAGGTACCCAATCATTGCATGTTGTCAGCTGAGTGGGCACTAGGTCCTGGCCCTTTATCTCCTGTGCCCTGGGCAGTGAAACAAAAAAGAGTGACCTGATCTGAGGTCAGGGACTAGAGTTTCTTTCCTATTAAATATAAATACAAAAAAATAAAACAACACTTCCAGTTATGTAATTTCATTTTGACCATTTTGGAACCTCCTATTTCCCAAGTCATCTACTTGACCAGTAGTCAGATTCAACTTTCACATGGAGAATTTTCATAACTCAAAAAAAAATTCATTTTAATAAACCTTGCCTTGATGGCCAATAACACACAACTATGAAAAAGTCAGTGTCCTCTAAGAACTTACACAGACCCTTTCCAGGGCTGGGAGCCATTCCTTCCACAGTTTTTTTTTGGGGGGGGGACACAGAATCTTTGAATCTCTTTTTTAAAGGCCTGGCACATGACAAACAGTACCGCAGTTTGTTGCATGCTCCAGTCTGCTCTAGCAGACTTCCAAAAGTATTAGGCCAATGGATGCTGTCAGCACGCTGTTCTCCGGTGTGCGTGAGAAGAGGCAACTGCCAAGCCCTCAGCTGTCAGGATCTGGGAGCAAAGATCAGCTTCTGACATCCCCATCCTTTGCAGGCACATGTCTCCTTCAAGCCCACAGTAGCACAACAAAGAAAATGCCCCAACTGCACCGAGACCGCAGTGGATGGAGAGCTGGTGGTGATGTATGATGTCAACAGAGAAGAGAAGGCTGGGGAGCTTGAGGTGAGTGCCAACTGGCTCCAGAACTTTCCAACTGAGGCCACCAATCTCATTGCACTTGAACAAAGTCCTTGGCTTGTAAGTCACTTCTAGTTGTCAAGGAAAATGTCCAGGATAAAGAGAAGAGACTAGAATCATATTTTTCTGATGTGCATTCAAGAATTATCTTTTATGCCATAAAAAAAGACAAATAAAAGAATCTATAGAGATTGTTTAGTTGGTGAAGTATTTGCCATGCAAGCATGAAGCCCTGAGTTCAACCTCCAGAACCTACATAAAAAAAAGTCTGGGGATGGTGGCATGCTGTCCTAATTTCATTTTTGTTACTCTGATAAAAATACCTTGACCAAAAAAAAAAAAAACAGTTAGGGGAGAAATGGGGTCTATTTCTATTCGGCTTATAGTCCTTCATAACAGGGAAGTCACAATGGCAAGAAGTTAAAGCTGCTACTCACGTCACATCTATAGTTAAGAGCAGAGATAAATGGATGTGTACATACTCACTTGCTTACTTGCTTGAGCTGAGCTAAACGTCTCTACTCTTGTGAAATTCAGAATTCCCCTGACAAGGGAATAGTGATGCCCATAGTGGGATGGCTCATCCCACAACAGTTAATTAAAACAACCCCACATACATAGACATGACCACAGGCCAACCGAATGCAGACAATTCCTTTGAGACTCTGTCCTTGGATCACTCGAAATTACATCAGTCTAATTGCATCAATGGTAGACTGCGCTAAACTTATCTTTCAGGGCCCAGGGTGGTTGCTATTTCTTTGGAGACTTCCTTCCTAACCATAACATAGCATGCTGTGCTGAGAACACTTGTTAGCTGTCTGCATCCTCACTGGTTGAGACCTCTGAGAGCAGAGACTGCCTGATTCACCGCTCCTTCGCAGAGGGCCTGGGCAGAGGCTTGAGATAAAGACCGGAAGTGGAACGGGACGGAATGGAACCGAGTGGGATGGGAAAGCAGCACGGAGAAGGGCTTAGACTCCCGGAGCAGAGGAGCAAGAGACATCGGAAGAGAAAGATGGCTACGAGTCAAGTTTCTACCTCTGCTCTTATTTTCATCTTCGGGAACATGTGCTTCTTCCTTCTGTAGCCCACCTCTCCTCTGTAGTCTCCAGCCTCCACTCCCTACCATCCAAACACTGCCCATCATCTGACTCATACATATGATTTGTTTTTCAGGTATTTAATGGATACTTTGTGCACTTCTTTGCTCCTGAGAACCTGGACCCAATTCCCAAAAACATCCTTTTTGTGATTGATGTTAGTGGTTCCATGTGGGGAATAAAGATGAAACAGGTAAGAACTCTCACCTTCTGTGATTCTCTTTTAAAAATGCAGTAATTGGATGTTCCCTCTGACTCCCTACTTTGGGCTAAAACTCAGAAACTGTACTCACTGATACTCACAGACTGAGGGTGCCAGTCCTTCCCAATTTTGTGAGGTTATTGCATGTCCCTGGGCTTATAACAAAATCAATGCTTCTTTGTTAAAAAGCAAAAGAAACTTTTCATCTCCATGTTTCCTACTTCCTTTTCCCTCTCCTGCTGTTTTTTAATTCACCGTTTGAAAAGTCCCATCTTAATCTAATGCCTTCTCACTCTAGTCATGCCTCAGTATGGTGTTTGGCTTTAGTATATTGCCGTTAGTCACAAGTAACTTTTAAAATCCACACATGCCTATCATGTGTGTGTGCGTGTGCGTGTGTGTGTGTGTGTGCATGTGCATGTGCATTATGGCATTTGAGTGTCTGTGTCTATGTAGTGCACATGAAGGCCAGAGATGAACTTTTGCTATCTCCCTCCATCACTCTCCACTCTGCCTTTGGAAACAGACTCTCTTCTCACAGCAGGCTAGACTGGCCGGCCAGTGAGTCCCTGAAGCTCTGCCTATCTCTGCTCTCTCAGTGCTGAGGTTATGTGTGCACACCACCCTATCTGGTTTTCACATGGGTGTTAGTGATCCAAACCCAGTCTTCATACTACCACAGCAAGCTCTTTATGCACAGAGCTATCTCCCCAGACTTTACTTATCATTTTTATTTAATTATCATTCACTGGGGTAATGATCCTGTCTCATGTCTTCTAGTTCAGAGATCAGCGTAAGCTTATCCACGATAAATAGGATAGAAGCAAATCTAAACAACAAACGAGGTTTTTGTTTATTTGTTTTGTGTTTTGGGGTTTTCGGGGGGTGGATTTTGAGACAGGGTTTCCCTGTGTATCCCAGACTGTCCTGGAACTTGCTATGTAGACCGGTTGGCCTCAAACTCAGAGATCTATCTGCCTCAGCCTCCTGAGTGCTGAGATTAAAGGTGTGTGTCACCACTGCCTGGAGGTAATTTTTTAATTTGCCCATTAAGTCAAATAATTTGAACAATCAACTAACTATTCCTTCACTGGAAGCCATTTTGACCACCTTAAGTGATTACTACCTTAAGTAATACTATGCGGTAACAACCCAAAAGAAGTTGGTGTCTTGGATAATCCCTGCCCACTTAAGCTTGTACTGCACTACAGATCCTCCAAGAATGTCCTGTTGATAACTGGCATGATTCTTCTTTGCGGTGGGAGGCTGTCCTGTGTATTTCATAATATTGAGCAGCACCTTTGGCCTCTGCCCACCTGATCTCAATAGTACAATGTCCATGCCAGTTGTGACAGTTTAAAATTACACCAGGGTTGAAGGGATAGAATAATTGCTAACATCTCTGCAACATACCCATAATGAGCTGAGTTTGATTCCCAACATCCATGTGAAAAAAAAAAATCAAGCCTTGTAGCATGTGTTTATAATCCCAGCACTGGGGAGGCAGAAACGGACCAGTTCTTGAGTCTCACAGGCCAATCACCTTAGCACAATCAGCAAAAGAAAGGCCAATGAAAGACCCTGTCTCAAAAACCACAGTAGATGACACTTGAGGAATGACACCCAAGGTTCACATCTGGCCTCCACATGCACACATACACATATACATGTACAAATACACACACATACATTGACTTCATAAATTGTCCTCTGTTTCTTGAAGGAAGTTGCCTCCAGTTAAACATCATTATTCTAAAGCAAATGCTTGTTCACTGTTCCTTTGTTCCTTCCGCTCTTCCTTCACTCAACAACTATCTGTGCAGTACCTACTCTGTGTCAGGCAGTCCAAGGGAATACCTAAATTCATGTTGCTTATCTTAAAGTAGAGCTAATCAAACCGAGGTATTTAAGAAGACAAGCGATTGGAGTATCCAAAGCCCAATAGTACATGTGATTGATGGCCACAGTGACTGACAAAAGGTTTCTTTAATAAGCTGAGCTTGAGTCCGTCCTTGAAGGGTGAGCGAAGCCCGTGAGGGAACTGCTGCTATTTCCTTCAGCTTGAAGTGAATGTGATGAGGCTTCTCTGGGTCCTCTTTTGAACTAGACTGTAGAGGCGATGAAGACCATATTGGATGACCTAAGAACCGAAGACCAATTCTCTGTGGTTGACTTCAACCATAATGTTCGAACCTGGAGAAACGATTTAGTCTCAGCAACTAAAACACAAGTTGCAGATGCCAAGAGATACATTGAGAAAATCCAGCCTAGTGGAGGTGAGTGAGTTTGGTCTAAAGTCTATAGGGAAACTTCCAGAAGGTTCCAGTCTAGATTCACTTGAGAATCATAGTCCCTGCTTAGTGCTGTGATAGATCTTACAATCTTAGCACTTAGGAGACTGATGTAGAAGAATTGTAATTTCAGTGTCCAAGGCCAGTTAGTTAGTTCAAGACCAGTCTAGATATTGGACTACACAGTAAAACCTTGCCTCCAACAACAACAACCAAAAATTGTTATTCTCCATCAAACTGGTATTTGCCCAGTTTGCAGTAGTCCTGCACTAAATAACACATTTATTGATTAAAAAAAAAATACTGCTTGTGGAGAAGGAATAGAACAAAATATAGCTCAGACATGTCTTTAAACTGTCCATCATTTTACCAAAAAATGTTTAAAAAGTAATTCTAGGCTTCTTTGATAACTATGAAGTTATTCTAGGCTTCTTTATTAACTATGTAATGTAATGTATGTATGCATGTGTAAAATATAAGTACCTTCCAGAGCATCTTGGCAAGGTCATTTAGATTCTTAAGTTTGTTGCTTTGCAAGATGACAGACTGATGCCTTCAGGGGCTTATTCATCTCTAAAGGAATATTTTTAATAAATAATTTACTGCATTGTGAGATCTTGATGGGCATAGAGAAATTTGTCACTTAGAAAGCAATCAAATGAATTTAATATTGAGCAAATTATGCATAAGTAGTTCATAGAAAGATGAACCTGAATCCAAGTTGCGGTGTGTGTGTGTGTCTTTGGTGAGCATTATGTTATTTTAACAGGCACAAATATCAATGAGGCACTTCTGCGAGCAATTTTCATTTTGAATGAAGCCAGTAACTTGGGATTGTTGAACCCCGACTCAGTCTCTCTGATTGTTTTGGTTTCCGATGGAGATCCAACAGTGGGCAAGTATTGCTTCAATTTTCTATTGACAAATGTTTTCACTGTTGCTTCTTAAGAATGTTATTTGCTTAATGTGCAAACTGTGATGGCATATATACATATGTATATATACATATGTATATATGTATATATATGTATATAACATTTTAAACTCTGGCTTCTGCAAGAAAGTCTCCCAGAAGCACCCAGGAGCAATCTTTTTAAAACTTTACATGAGAATATTTGCCTTTGCATAATGAGAGCTAATGAATGATAAAAGGCATCAAAATAAAAATAAAAATGAAATTCAAAGGAAATAAATATACAGAAATGTGCAAAAACAGAAAAGGACACCATCGCAGCAGTGTTACCAACCAGAAAGGGGGTGTCTGGGGATGAATTTGCACAGCGATTCCTGGCAGAAAGTCCTCGGGGCTGTAAAGCCACCCACACATGGTCAGGTGCTAATCCACCCCTCGGCATTGCTCCTGAATGCCTCTGTTTCTCCCCCACAGAACAGGCTCAGAAAGCTAAGTTTGAGCTCCAGTCTGTATTGCGAGAACTGCTAGTGCATGCTGGGAAATGCATTTATTTCCTCATCATTAAGTCTGGAAAGGTGGTAGATGAGAGTGGTGAATGGCCCGTATTTATCTCAGTTCCCACAGGAATGTGGACTCTATTGTTCTCCACGTCTCTTCTGACTGCTGGCTTGGACAACCTTTAAATAAATCATTTTTCTTATCTACAAAATAATTTCAACATCTCCCTGTTTCTATTACCGGCCGTTATTTCTATGTTTGTCTTTATATTGACAAGCATTGGGACCATGAATGCTAGATGGCACAGCAAGAATGAGGTGTCATGTGCACAAGGCTGGTGTCTAACTAGTGCTGTACAGCTGGAGAAAACAAAAGTATAGGAGGCAACCATCGCAATGGCAGCCAGGATTTCAGAAGGAGGAAGAGCAATCATTTCTTTTTTTTTCAAACATCTGTACCTGAAAGCAATCATTTCTTTAGTACCAAGACCAACCTGAGCAGTTATTGTGTGTTTGTGGGAGAGTCACTATTTTCTCTATTCACATCTTGTAGCTTTTTAGATGTAAGTTTTGAATAAAATCATAAAAGAATACAAGAAAATACATATTTTTTAAATTATGCCTGTTTCTTATTCTTCTCTCCTAATCACTCCATTTCTGCGCTGGAGTTAGTCTCGAGCTACTAGCTTCCTGAGACATTAACGCATTCCTGTCTTACTTTATGCAAAAATTTGTATATGTGTGTGTACATACATATAGTGTGTACATACATATACATACATGCATAACATATAAGGATACCCTACATGTGTCCATTTGCTTTGATTTTTGTCTTTTTAAAAAATAACTCTGAGGAGCTGGAGAGATGGCTCAGTGGTTAAGAGTAGTTGCTTTGGCAGAAGGCCTAGGTTTGATTCCCAGCATCCAAATGGTGTCTCACAGTCATGTCTAATTCCAGTTCCAAGTGATCCAGTGCCCTTTTCTGACCTCCAAGGTCACCAAGCACACATATAGTGTACACACAGGCATGCAGGCAAACCATTAATAGACATAAAGTAAGTAAATGGATTTTTTCATTTAAATACATTTGATGGAACTGGGGAAATGACTTGGGGATGTGAGTACTTACTAAACAACCGTAAAGACCTGATTTTGAACCTGCAAAACCCATGCTCTTACAACTGGACATGGCTCTTCATCCCTGTAATGTCAGTGTTGTGGAGACAGGGACTGGAAGCGCCCAGGAGCTTGCTGGACAGCCTGCCTAGCCCACACAGCAAGTGTCCAGTTCAGCAGGAGACCCAGGCTCAAGGCAATAAGACGGAGAACGATACAGAAGGCAACCTGGGGCCATCCTCTAACTTCTGCAGGCATGTCTGAGGCGTGAACACCCACACACACAAATATACCTCTCACTCTCTCACACTCACAAAGACACAGTGTCTTTGAACATAAAAGTAGAAGGAGAAAGAGGCAGCAAAAGTGGGGAGGGTGACAAAAATGGATAACGGGGTGAATACGCTTGAAATACATTATGTGCACGTACAAGATGCCATGATAAACCCCATCTTACACAGAATCAACATATGCCAATGAAACTTTTGAATGCTTTTGATATTATTCACTATGAGTACATAGAGTGGTTGCATAGGCTTTTCAGTTGCACCATAATCTAACCAGGTTCCCTTGTGAGTGACTTGTTCTGAGTTGTTTCTAATGTCACTATGTGCAAATAATGTGGGTAGGCACCATTGACCCCACGTCAATGCTGAGCAAAAGAGTGAGTGAATCTATTTAAAAAATTCTAGATTTTGTCTTATTGGGTCAAAGGGAAAATATAGCTTTAGCCTTGAGAAAATGTGCTGATTATCCCCTTCTGACTGGTCCCTCTTGCTTTTTTGGTCACGGCCAACTTCAGGTGAACTAAAATTGTCCAAAATTCAGAAGAACGTGAAGCAGAACATCCAGGATAACATCTCCTTGTTCAGTTTGGGGATAGGATTTGATGTCGACTATGATTTTTTGAAGAGACTGTCCAACGAAAACCGTGGCATCGCTCAACGGATCTACGGGAACCGTGACACATCCTCCCAGCTCAAGGTAGCATCGCTTTTCTCCCTTCCTGAAGACCATCCCGCGGCCCGAAACAGATTCCCGCAAAGACAGCTGAGCGTGGCTCGGATCTGTTGAAGCCATATTTGCTCTTACAATCCCAGCGACGGTTCTTTGCCTTCTCACACGTTTCCCTCACTGCTTTCTGACAGTGACATGTGAAACAGGAAGACCAGGGCCAAACCAAACACTTGTCTGCTGTTTGAAACAAAAGGGCTTCTCAAGCCTCGAGCTTCTGCCAGCCTTCTGGTCCCACATGCAATTGCCCATCCCACTACAGTGGCCACCTACTTTCTCTTTGAATTGCTTGGCGTTTTGCATATCATTTTTATAATGGAAACCACTAACTATGCCCATTGAGCTTCCTCAAACAAGAGACATGTTAGGTGGCATGATGACAGGTTCCTTGAATTCCAACATTCAGGAAGTAGAAGCAAGTGGACCTCTGTGAGTTCAAGGCCAGCCTGTATACGTAGCAAGCTCCAGGCACGTGCGCATGCAAACACACCACACACGTACACACACACACACACACACACACACACACACACACACACAATATTATTTATTTTATTGGACGTTTAAATAAAATCACTTCATTCTTTATTCTAATTAACACACAAAACCTTCCCACTGTTAGTTTAAGGAAGCCACTCAACGCTTTCCCAGTCCTAAACTCTACGCCTGTCAGTGAACTCTGTTCAGTTAGAATGGCCGCTCTGAAGCCAGGGAGCTTCGCTTAGGGTTTCACGCTTTCAGTATCAATTACCTTTTTATTTATTTATCGATCACCACTACAGAAAGAGAGAGAGATGATGCCTGACTGGAGACTAGAAAATAGCTTTATACCTTTATACCCTCTTTCATGACTCCTGTGTTTATTACACGGACAACCAAATGATGCCAACACCAGGCACAGAATTTGAAGTTTTTGATACCTAGAAGATACAATTCTAATTCAGGTTATTTTAACCCAGATACATTTTATTATGAATGCCCACATTTTCATTTCTGATCATAACAAAAAGTGGAGACATTTTTGGCTCTGAAATTGTAGGTAATTTCCTAACATCACATTTTTGTTTTATGACCTGTAGTTCATGACCACAGATGTGTCCATCATCCCAAAGATCCATGCAAATAAATGAAGAGTTATCTGCTACGTATGGGAAAGCCTCAGGAAAAAATACTTTAGGTCTACAAAGTGGTATGAAAAATAACTATTTGCAGATTTTTTTTCTTTCCTGTGTCTTCTAGAAATTTTACAACCAGGTCTCTACTCCGCTGCTGAGGAATGTCCAGTTCAACTACCCCCAGGCATCAGTAACAGATGTCACTCAGAACAGTTTCCACAACTACTTTGGAGGTTCTGAGATAGTGGTGGCAGGAAAATTTGATCGGAGTAAATTGTCTGAAGTTCAGAGCATCATCACTGCGACTTCGGTACTTCTGCCTCCCTGCTTATTCTGAAGATCCTAACTTGTCCCTTACTACACTTGGTCTCTGTGTTAACAAGCTAATCCCAGCTGGTCCCCTAGTGCACTTGGCATCTGTGTTAACAAGCTAACATTCTGCATCCCCAGGCTCTTGTGTGTGGAACAGAAGCAGGAGCTGAAGGGAAGGAATGGCACATCTTTGCCATCTTTTCAAACCTCACTTTTTCTCCCAAACCCAACCCTGGTCTCTGGAGTTTGTGTACTTAACCTATTCAGTCAAGGCTCTCTTCCTTGTCTAACTCCAAAGTGCATTTACAGCAGAGGAGCTAACTGTAATTCTGGTCCCTGGGTGTCTATCAACTGATGCTTCTATTGTCCAGGCTAATACAGAATTGGTCTTGGAAACCCTGAGTCAGATGGATGACTTGGAGGATTTTCTATCGAAAGACAAGCATGCAGACCCAGACTTCACCAAAAAACTATGGGCCTATCTCACAATCAACCAACTGCTAGCAGAGAGGTAAGGCAAGAAGAGCCTACACCATGGAGATTTACAAACATGAAATGTCCACCTATAACATTTGAAGTCAAGACTAGGGATATAGCATATTGTGAAAGCTCTTGCCTAGCACACACAAGGCTCTGGGTACAATTCCCATACTGTAAACCAAACAGCAAGAGGGATATTTGAAGTCACAAGCAAGAATTATTTGGAACTCAAGAATTATTAGAGAAAGACATCTAATTAATGAAGGGATCGGATTGTTACTGACTGGTCCCCAGTACTTTAACTAACGTTGAGTTACTTCCTTTCTTTCCTTTTTATTAAAAATGTAACATTTGGCACCTAAAGATATGACTCAGCAGTTAAGAGCACTGGTTGTTCTTCCAGAGGAACTGGGCTCAACTCCCAGCACCCACATGACAGCTAATAACTTTTTGTAATTCCAGTGCCAGGGTATACAATGCCCTCTTCTGATGTCTGTGGTCACTACACACATGTAGTGCAAGAGACAGACATGCACACAAAATATCTATACATACAAAAATTTTTAATGTTTAAAATTTAAATGTAACATATGTGAAATGTGTAGAATGTATTATATATATATATATACATATATATATATATATAAAATCTTCAATGTAATGGCTGTCCTGCTCTAAATATAGAACTATATAAGGCCTCCTTTTCTACATCCAGGGGGGCCACTATTTTGGCATGTATCGCCATTGATCAGTTTTATCTATTTCACATAATCGCACAACCCTTTTTTGACTTTCACTCAGCATGATGCCTGCAAGACTTAGCCATGTTGCTGCGTGTGTCAGGAGTCCATTTACACTTCCTCTTGAAAACTGGTCCAAGGAAAAGCGTATGACTGTGCGATGACAGTGTCCCCCAAGGACAGGTGGCTGCTCAGTTGAGCTGCATTTCAGCTCGCTAACATAACCCTCTCTTTAGAGCATCCTCGCCCATGTGCACCAGAGCTTCATGGGGAATCTCTGCTAAAACTTATCCTTCAGAGTTCCCACTTCACCCCTCAGGTCAGATTCCTGGGAAGATGGACGAAGGTCATTAAACTAGGTTACAGGAGTTGTAACCACCATATAACTGGACTCACAGGGAAAATCCCTGACGTCAGTGTGATTATAAAAAAAAAAATACATGTGGCTATAAGCTGTGACTTTGAAGAAAGAACTATCCCTGTCTCTTGAGCAGAAGTACATTGGGCATATCTAAAGTCACAGAGAAATTGCTCTGGAAGTTAAATATTGACTTTTAAAGCCTATGGTTGCTAGGATTTCAGGTGAAGGATAGAGCATAGAGCATGTGTGTGTGGGGGGGTGCTGGTTCAAGACAGAATTTCTCTGTGAAACAGCACTAGCTGTCCTTGAACTAGCTCTTGTAGACCAAGCTGGCCACAAACTCACAGAGATCCATCTGCCTCTGCCTCCGCCTCCCAAGTGCTAGGATTAAAAGCATGTGCCCGCACCCCCTGGTGAGCATAGAACATTTTAGGCCCAAGGAACTCATCTATAAGACTCTGTGATGATAGGTGTGTTATATATATTTATCCATGGTATGTGCAAGTAAACCTGGGTGTAAATTACTAATCTATGTGTAAATGTATGTTCATTTGTTTCACAGACGCACATCTCTGATATAAGATTCTGTAATCCAAGAGGCTATGGGTGGGTGGGACACATGGAGAACCCTCAGTACCTTTTATGAAATTTCACCATGAACCTACAACTTCTCTGAAAAAATGTCTTTAAAAATAATCCCTTGAGGGCATTGGGTGGTGGTGGCACACACCTTTAATCCCAGCACTCAGGAGGCAGAGGCAGGCGAATCTTTGTGAGTTTAAGGCTAGCTTCTACAGAGTAAGTCCCAGGACAGCCAGGACTGTTACACAGAGAAGCCCTGTCTCAGAAGATAAATCAATCAATCAATCAATCAATCACTTGAAGGAACAGTGAGATAATTCAACAATAAAGGTGCTTGTGGCCAAGCTTACCAACATGAGTTTGATCCTGGGGTCCTACATGATGGGAAGAGAGAACCAACTCCCACTAGTTTTCTCTGGTTTTCACATAGGCACTATGGCACATGTGTGCATACATGCATGCACAAATAAATGTAATTTTTTATTTAAATACATATAAAACAAATTTTATATTTTTTGAAATATTCTCTTGAGACTACATAGCTAGACAGAACATTAAGGTTCATGAAGCCAGTTAGTTCTGTTTGCCTCTTGCCTTAAAAGCCCTACCCTGTGCCCAGGTCTTGACTAAATATCAGAAAGGTGAGTGGAGGTTTGGGGCATGAGTTTACCCTTGTGTATACTGACGTTATTCAATCTGTCTTCTGAATGCAGAAGCCTGGCTCCTACAGCTGCCATCAAGAGGAAAATCACAAAAACAATCTTGCAGATGTCTCTAGACCATCATATTGTGACTCCACTTACTGCCATGGTGATTGAGAATGATGCTGGGGATGAACGCATGCTGGCTGACTCCCCACCGCAGGACCATTCCTGCTGCTCAGGTCCGTGCTTTGAGACCTCATGGGGCCACAGTACAGAGTGGCCTTCTTGTCTTGTGTTGAAGTCCCAAAGCCTCTGATCCATCGCTTTGCTCCCAGCTCGTGTCCATAAGTGCTCAAGCTTATTCCTTTAGTTTGGTTTGACACTTTATGAACACCTGAAATCCCAGCATTCCCAAAGCCAAAGCAGGAGGTTTTGATATACTAGGCCACTCTAGCTGCCCAGGGAATTCATGACTAGCCTAGGCTTCATAACAAGACCCTGTCTCCAAATAAAGGAGGGGTTTAAGATATCGCTCAGTAGTTAAGAGCACTTGCCGCATTCCAAAAGTATCAAGGTTTGATTCCCACATGTTGGCTCACAACCATCTGTATCTCCAGTTCTAGGGGATCTAACACCTTCTGGATATGTGGGCACAAGATATGCACATAGGCAGGCATATATGTAGGCAAACACACACAAAAAGCATAAGACATAAAGAAAACCTTTTTTAAAAAGCAAAACAAAAATCTTTAATGATTTATCATTTGACAATGTACTTCTCTAATCATTCTTTAAGATTTATCTTTATTGTGTCTGTGTAAGAGCATCCTATGTGTGTGCTGGTGTCTATGCTGGCCTGAAGAGACAATCAGATCCCCTGGACCTGGAGTTACAAGCAGTTGTGAGCTGCCAGTTTGGGTGCTGGGAACCATAAACTCAGCTTTTCTGCAAGAGCATCAAGCATGCTCATCCGTTGAGCCATCTCTCCAAACCCCTTTCTCTAATATTAATTGAAAGCAAAGAATAGACAGACATTTTGCTTAAGAAAGAAAGCATTACTTAATCACTAGTCATTCTTTCTTAGCACTACACTATTTTAGCTGGTGCTTTGGCTCCTGGGGACTTTTAGTGGGAAAGCAAGGGAACTGCATGCATTAGTTAGGAAAATAGGCTAGGGAAATGGCCGAGTCGCTAAAAGGATTGTCTTACAAGCAGAAGGACCTGATTCAATACCCAACGCCCACCTAAAAATCGGGGTGTGATGGCATGCACTTGCAATTCCAGCACCCAGGAAGTAGAGACAAGGGAATTCTTGGGGTTTAGAGGTCAGCCAGCTCTGCCTAAATCATTCCCAGGTCCCAGTGAGAGACTCTGTCTCAAATCACATGGTAGACAGCCCTAAGAAGCCACACTCGAGGTTAACCCCTGACCTCTCCTCAAATGTGCACCCACATGCATATATACATGCACACAGACACACCCACACACACACACCTCTATCTCTCACACACACACACCTCTATCACACACACACACACCTCTATCACACACACACCTCTATCACACACACACCTCTATCACACACACACACCTCTATCACACACACACCCCTCTATCACACA